>PVIJ01006587.1:0-90612 GCA_004024925.1 Scalopus aquaticus
AAAAAAAAAAAAAAAAGACCACAGAATATTTTTTGCCTAGATCTAAATTTATTAAATATGAAAAGCTTTCTATTCTGGAATAATTTTCCTTCTGATTACGCTGGTCAACAGTGAGATCATTACTGACTTAAAAAGGCCCTAATCTGTAGTATCTTGGTGCGCTGAACATGAATATAACCCTGAAAAATTTTTATTAGCTCTCGTTTTGAAGATATTTCATATAACTCATTTTATATCTTTCACCATGTAAATTTATCCAGTAGGACTGCAACAACATCCTAAATCAGCCTAGAGTGATGTAATATTGCATCACATTGCCTAATGCACACATCATCCAGAGTTGATTGCATCATTTTCTGATGCAATGCACTGCTACTGCCAGGCGGCTGCTAAAGTAAGCTGACGTCAGCGGTGCACTATAGAAAGCCCTGTCGGAAAGGTGGAGCATTCAAAATAGTTCACACTTTGTGCGAGACAGTTGAAGCTACTGTTCCATAGAACTGTTATTATTTTATCCATTCAGGCACAATACAGAGCAGTAATGCCTCGAAAGTGCGTTAATAGCGTGGACAATTTCTGCTCTATTTGTGGGGAAGTGACATTTGCCAACCAGAAGAAAAGTATCACTTCTCAAGTGAAGAAGGCTTATCATCTTTACTTCGGATGCAAGGTTGGTGACCAAGACAAGCCTTGGGCCCCGCCTGTATGCTGTGCTACATGTACAACACAACTTTCACAGTGGTTAAATGCCAAAAGACCATCAAATTGCCGTTTGCAGTCCCCACGGTGTGGAGAGAGCCAAGCAACCACAGAAAAGACTGTTACTTCTGCTTGGTTCATCCTCTTTCCGGTGGAATAACGAAGCAAAAGAAGTCGAGAATAGTCTACCCAAACATTCCGTCTGCACTGAGGCCAGTTCCACATGGTGAGGGACTTCCTATTTCAGAACCTCCAGCAGAATAGTCTCTTGATTCATCTGATGAGGACAAGGGTGAGCTGACCTGTTCTTCTCCTGTTCCATCAGCAGGCAGTGATCCAGATTTTCACTGTGGTGCATCATCAATGCCACACAGACTAACACAAGAAGAACTAAATGACCTGGTTCATGATTTGGACTTATCTAAGAACAAGGCAGAATTGCTAGGATCAAGACTCCAACAATGGAATCTTCTAGAAGAAGATGTCACAATTACTTTATATCAAAAGAGCCACCAGCAGTTGGAGCCTTTCTTCAGAAAGGAAAGTACTCTGATATTCTGTTCTGATATTGAGGGCCTCATGAATGCCTTAAAAATCACTCATGACCCACAAGAATGGAGACTATTTCTAGACTCTTCGAAATTGAGTCTTAAGGCTGTGCTTTTGCACAATGAAAACAGTCTTCCATCTATTCTATTCCTGAACAGCTGTACAAGAGACAAGCGAAGAAATCTAAGAAGTAGTCTATAACTTGATTTTTTACAGGTATTAACCGTAGGTCTATTACTATTGGCATGCATTTCATGATGTAAACATCTATTTATTGCAGATTACAAAAAAACTAGAGTCAAAATTAGAATTTGACTGTCATATTCGTGTTGAGCACATACAAATTGATAGGAAATGGCTAATTTTATTTTAGTAACATGACTTTCGTAAAAATTTTTTGACCAGTGTTATTGTTATTGTGCCCTTTTTTTTTTAAGATGAGCCTAATTGGTGAGGTTTTCTTCCTCTTCCTCTTTTAATGGGCTTACAAGTCACCTATATACACTTATTCTAATGTCAATCCTATCAGCCACTCAATTTTTTAAAAATTACATCAGTTGGTAAATCTCAAAATTTGGATGCTCCTGAAATGAAGCAGTTTCTATGATGAAATCAGAAATGACCATGCTCCATCTAAAAAGGAAAGGTGAGCTAATATTTTTTTCTTTCTAACCAGACTGGAATAACAGGAACCATCCATCTGCCCAGCGCAGGGCAGAAACTGGTTCTTTGGACTTGAAATATTTTTGTTTTGAAGGGGAACAGAATAGATCACCCCAAAATGTGCCACGCTGGTATCTGGATTGTTTGGAGCTATAGATCATTGAGACCTGCAGATTCTGGAAAAACTTACCTCACCTCCAACTACCTGAAAGAACTCAGATAGGGGCCTGCACCAGAGAGGGCTCTTATCAGTGATACCTTATTATCTAAAACGCCTGTCTGGGGCCTCCCTCGTGGCTCAAGGGCTTAAGTCGCAGCACTGTGAAGCTATCTGCAGCCACTGCAGCACAAGTTTGATCCCCAGCCAGGGAGCTGACCCACACGGTGCAGCAGACCTCTCCTACCACCCGCTGCTCCCCTCAGCAGTGTATTTCAGTAGATCCTCCTGTTCTGCTCCCCACTGTGTCCCTGGTGAATCCTCTCACCGCCCCCACCTCTGACCTACACCCCAGCTTGTACGCATAAATAAGTAAATCTTAAAAAAAAAATAAACAAAAGGCCTTACTGCACATGGGACAAACACCTGCACCTATCACCCGGTGAATCATCCTCCTCCCTGGAGAGCCCCGGCACCCTCAGCCCCCACAGTCCTTAGCCTGGATGGCTTATAAGAATCAATTTCCCAAGACACCCATATTTTATGGGGACAACACCTAAGAGGAGAAATCAAACATTGCGCAAAAACAATCAACAATATAAAGATAGATGAACAAAACAAACAAAAAAAAGAAACAATTTCCCAACTTGCCCTTAGAGCTCATGTCTTTGGGGCCCTCATTTAAGCAAAATCAAATTTGTTTCTCCCCTGTTCATCTGTCCCATGTCAATTTAATAGTTAGGTCAGCCAAAAAACCCAAAAGGGAAAATCTTCCCATCCCTGCCATATTTATTAAGATGCTGTGCTGTGTAAATAGACTAAATCACAACTGGATTAAACCAAATTAGCTGATTAATAAAGATGAAGGAAATAGTGAAATAAGATTAACTTTCACTTTTACTCTCTCTTTCCCAGAAGTGGCAGGGTTTTTTCAGTTTTCTTTGCCGTCACTGTCAAGAACTGCCTTCCCTAAGTTTCCCTTGCTGACAATTAAGTTCGTAAACCTTGACTCCAAGCTTACGTGAACCCCAAAACTCATGACCTGTAATCCTGCTTGGGGGATCCCAGAGACTGAAAACTCATTCACTCTCTCTGTCCCTTCCCAGGGGGCAGTCCACTCTTTTCTACAGATATTTATGTTTTGCATAAAATGACACTTCTGTTTCCGCTTTATGCAGCCGGAGAGCTTATTTCCTCAGCATTAACACTCCTGTTCTCGAGCTGTGAGTGTTGTGATTCACTGTCAGGCTTTGAAGTGGCTCCATCAACAACTGTTCATGCCAGTTACCCCGAAATCAGAGTTTCAGCCAGGCGATGGGGAGCCTGGAAGAAGTGAAGCTGGGCCTCGGGCTACCTCTGCCCAGCCCCCCGACAGCAGGCCGTGAGCACTGGGACAGCAGCTAGGCCCTGAGGGACTCACAGCCAGGAGGAGACGAGGGACTCAGAGGGAAACAACCTTATCTTGGGGGAGCTGAATTCTCTAGACAGTCTTTCGCGCTGTGAATAGGAGCAGATTTGCAGATTTGCTGCCTGACTGGGTATAAACTGGACTCCAGCTTTCCTGGTGTCCATGACACAGCAAGAAACACAACTGGGCTTCTGCGTGTTACCTGAGAAGAGAGCCGAGGTCAGTGCCGCAGGTGAGGGGACTTTTTCCCGGGACCCAGCACAGACGAGAATTGCCAGGTAAATTTGGTGAAGGTGGAAGTGAGATATGGACACCCCTTCCCCACAGTCTTCCACAACCAGGGCTGCCGTCTCCCCAGAACCCCAAAAGACTGGGGCCAAGGAAAGCTTCTGGCATCTCCACTGCCAGTTTCAGATGCTAATTCTCGGTCTTTTATAGAATCTCGCCCTCCCCCAGTCTCTGCCACCTGACTCCATCCTCCTCCGCCCAGCGTGGCTACCACCTCCCAGACACCCCTCTTTCGGTAAGGACGTCAGCCCCTGGCTCCATGTCTTCCTGGCTCTGTTGCCCGGGCGTCCTGAAAACCGACTTCAATACCCACGTAACGCTGGGCAGCGGGAGGCCACAGATGGCGTCCGGGCACTCACGTCGGGTGCTTCCGGCCACGCCTGTCTCTGAAAGCTTGATTGCATTGCTCCTTCTTCCTCACTGCTTGTCCAAGCAACATGAGCTGTTGTACGTTCCCCAATATGTAAGCATGGGAGTGCCCGTGGGCGCGAACACGTGTGCACGCGCGTACACACACACACACACACACACACACACACACACACAGCCTGCTGGCAGCTAACTGGTACTTAAAAATGCCTGTTGAAAGGATGAGGGGTAATATCCTTATTGCACTCTGTGCAAAGCTCGGTGTGTAGTCACTGGCTATTTATAAGGGTCTAGGGGGAAAACTGCGTCACACAGAACAATTCACTGAGGGTGATTCGGTGATCGGGCAAATCGCTTTGGTCCAGCTAAGCAGCCTTTTCAGGATATGAACTAATAACCGTAACTGACTCATGGCTTAAGAGTTAAGTTCACAGATTTGCATTTTTCTCTTCTGGGTTTTCCTAGGAACCAGAAAATAAATGATTCAAGGTTATACACTGTAGAGGGAAAGAAAAGGGGAGGAAGACCTCAGGTCTTGGAAGCCAAGACAGCAAAGGGGGAGGCCTCCTTGGGGTCACCTCCCCAGGGGGTGGGGGCGGGGAGGGGTGGGTCTTCAGCACTCACCGTGGTCACTAAGGCCACCTGCCAGTTCTCCAGCTGCCACTCACAGCGGATGACAGGAGACACCACGGCTATTAACATGATCTCCATGGCCTCTGCAACCTGGAGCAGAAGGGAGACACCTGACTGAACCCCAACTTAGCAACACTCCTCCCTGCTCTGTCCTCCTGCAGGCCCAAACCTCCTGCTTACCCCCCATCTTCTAGAGAGCACCTCGGCGAACCCTCTCAGCTCTGCTAGTGGAATAAAGGGGGCTAGAGAGTGTGGGCTTTCATGGGCGTGACATCGATGGTTTGGACAACTCGAGATGGTCCCGGATTCACGACCATACTCAGGGGTGATGCCTTGTAACATCCCAGGGTCATACCAGTCACTTAGCTGGTCCAGCCTCCTAGCTTTGTTATTTTATACTTGTCATCAAGATCTCAGGGGTTACCCTTGCAAATAATTTTTTAAATAGTCCCTGATCATGAACCTTGGGGAAGCAAGATTCGTGAAAAGTAGAGCACAATAGGGCCTCCCTGGTGGCACAACGGGTTGTCTCAGCACTGTGAAGCTATCCAGAGCCACTGAAGCACGAGTTCGATCCCCAGCCAGGGAGCTGACCCATATGGCGCAGCAGACCTCTCCTGCCTCGCCCGCTGCTCCCCTCAGCAGAGTATTTCAGTCGATCTGCCTGTTCTGCTCCCCACTCTGTCTCTGGTGAATCCTCTCATCACCCACACCTCTGGCCTACACCCCAGCTCTTATATGCACAAATAAATAAATCTTAAAAAAAGATAAAAGCAGGACTAGGCCAAGTCTGGCCTTTCTTTCTGACCCCTGAGTGAGCAGGCTTTGAGAGCGAGATCAGAACTCCAGCTCACGTCACTCTTCATCTTACCCCATTTAGCTGAACAGTAAGAGTCGGCTGTCAAATGTATCTTCCTCTTCACTATCTTTACCCTCCCACCTGAAACCACTGACATGTTGGCCACTTGCCTTTGACTTTCCAGTCCCACGATCACGATCATTAGACATCTCAGTAGGGGGTTTTTACATCTTCTCACGGACCCACAAAAGAGGAAGAAGCCACAGTTTCGTAGCATGTCCCCACGGTTTTGTGATAGTCCTGGGCTGAGCTGGCCCTCGCCTCAAAATAGCAGGTGATACATAACAAGCTCTCATCAGCACCACTTAAGGGGCTGGAAATCTGTAATTACAACAGGTGTCCAAGTGGTTCTGACTCACAAAATGTTTGAGAACCATGTTTCTGATTTTACTTGGAATAATACCACAGATTTCTCCTCTCTTCCCACTACCTCACCCTACCCCATTTTTAAAATGGGCATTGAACTCTCAGAACATAAACCCACGGGGGGTTCATTTGTTCACAAGGAGCACCTGCCAATGGTAAATGCACGTGGTTTTTGGATTGTCCACCCCCCAGGGCACCTGCTTCTTGTCACGCTTGTCCTGAATTGACAGCCCTGAGGTGAGGTCGCTGGAAGCTCCCCTATACCCAAGAGCGAGGGAGCTCTGGGGACTCCAGCAAAGGCCGCGGCCGCCTACCCCAGTGCTGCCCATGATCAGAAACAGCGCGATGTGGAAGCGTCCAAAGCCGATCGTCTCCACGGCGTCTTCCACGGTGAAGGTCTTCGTTTCTGTCAAGGAAAAGCAAAGTGAAAGAAACAGCTCATGGGCTGGGAATGCAGGAGGCTTCCGCTTCCCTCAGCGGATGGCAGGACACCAATTCACATTCCAGACACTAGTAAATACAGCAGTAGCTGGAGGGCCGGAGACTTCTGTGACCATCTCACCTTTCGGCTGTGGCTCTGGGGCCGGCAGGCTCAGCTTCCGAAGGCTGATGATGGTGACCGGCTCGGGCTGCTCGGCGGCCATCTTCCAAACGGTGCAAGCTCCCCACACAGCTTCCCTGACAGAAGCAGGGAGGGGGAGAGTAGGGAGGTGTAATTAAATGCATCTTCTCCCGTTATCTTTTATCACCACAGAAAATCTATATATTTAGTATTATAATTTATCACCATTCTGCACAAGAAGAATCTGAAGCCTGGCGAGGGGGCATGGCCAAGTGAGATCACCGGGCCCCGGCAGCTAGTCATTCATTTGCCGTGAATCGGAAGGAGGTGAAATATTGATCATTTGACCAATAGCATCTTCTGTCCAGGAGTGAAGGCAGATTTGGCTACAGAGAAATAGCCACAGTGGCCAGCGCGTTCCACAACCTTCCTCACCTGCCATTGTTAGTCAAGCACTTTTTATCTCCTCTTTTTTTGCGTTTAACCCATAAAAGGATTCTTGACTCTAAGGATAAACAAAGCTGAGTATCGAGTTAGTGATAGTTTTAAATAAAAAAAAAAGCCATTTTTTTCAAATGGCTTTAAGATAGTAACTGTTCTCAGAGATTTTGTGATTAGTAATAATACTGGTGTGGTTATTTGGATACTAATAGGTGCCGTAAGTAGATCAAGTAAGCAATTGTTATTAGAAAGCAGGATTTTCGGTGTTAGAGGAAAACTATAAAAGTCAAAAAATTATAAAAAAACTTTATAATCCTAATTTTGAATTAGAAACATCCACATGAATTCACTGTTGATTTTTTTAAAGATTTATTTATTTATGTATACAAGCTGGGGTGTAGGCCAGAAGTGTGAGTGGTGAGAGGATTCACCAGAGACAGAGTGGGGAGCAGAATAGGCAGATCCACTGAAGTACACTGCTGAGGGGAGCAGCAGACGGGAGAGGAGAGGTCTGTTGTGCCTTGTGGGAATCTCTCTGGCCAGATATTGAACTCATGCTGCAGTGGCTCTGGATAGCTTCATAGTGCCGCGCTTAACCTGTTTCGCCACCAGGGAGGCCGCACTATGGACTTTATGTAATCTAATACTAAGTTCTGAAAGAGCCTAGAAAAATGACCAATGAACTTGCCAGGCCCAAATTGTTTTCTTTCTTGTTTTCCACTGAACGAAGGCCTGACACTTTAGGTAAATGACTAACCCTGGATCTGGGACAGAAAATATATAAACAGGGCCTGGAGTATCTTGTCATACCTGATAGCAAGGAAAACATCAAAAATTGCTGGGGTTGTGACAAAAGAATACAGGAATTCAACTTGAAAAGGCTCCTGTCAGTCAAAAAAGGAACAATTTGAGCATTAAGAAGAATAATGACTACAAAGAATTGAAACACATCAATGATATCACTTTTAGAATATGTGCTGTTGGAGCAAACACAACATCAAAAATATCAAAATCCATTGTTGAGAATAACACTCAAATGAAAATATCATCACTCACTTTTGGAGAATACTAAGAAACCAACTCATAATTCTGCAAACTAACAAATATCTGCTTCTCTTATACAAATTGTCTGTTCTTTAGGGTAACCAAACAGCTGGTGAAAGACAATTATTCTTTCATTTTAGCTGATACATGTAGAATGAAGGATGGGATTAAATTGTCATAATTTTGCAACTCCAAACAAAATAATGGATATGGTCAATAAATAAATAAATGATCATCAATGACTAATAGATTATTGGGTGAAAGGCTGAGAGAGAACTTTACTGAAAACGTGAGGTTGGTTAACACCTGAACAACCGAACAATCTCTGTGCCACTGAAACAAATCAAGCAAATATTATACATTTTGTGGTAAAATGCAATAAGAAAAAAGTCTACATCACCTCTGATGTAGTCTCATTAAGAGAAACTGAGCCTGAAACTAATCGAGCCTCTAGCTCTATCAGGTTTTATAGTGAATAAGAAAGAAATTCAACCATACCAATGTGGATATAGTAAGAAAAATCCAGAATGTGGGAAGTCCTTTGGGATAAATGACAGAAATTCAATAAATAAATGGCAAGAAAAAGGAGGACTTATAGACTAAAAGAAAAAAAAATTAATCAAATAGGTGAGTTGATCTCATTTGGAGCCTCACTCAAATATACCAACTTAAGATAACAAAGAATGAGATGAAAAAGAGAAAATCAGGGAATTGTAGGCAAGTGTGAAAGTTTGATGATATGAAGGAATCACTGATGAATCATCGTGACAATGATATTATGGACATGATAAAAAACCCTTATATTTTAGAGACACGTGCTGAAATATTTGAAGATAAAATTATATGATATCTAGGATTTGTTTTAAATTAATTTGATGATGGGGTGGGGAGGGGTACATAAGCACCTGGATGTGTAGATGAAAAAGAATGTGCAAGGGCCTCCCTGGTGACGCAAGGGGTTAAGTCTCAGCACTGTGAAGCTATCAGCAGCCACTGCAGCACAAGCTTGATCCCCGGCCAGGGAGCTTCCCACATGGCGCAGCAGACCTCTCCTGTCTCGCCCGCTGCTCCCCTCAGCAGTGTATTTCAGTCGATCTGCCTGTTCTGCTCCCCACTCTGTCTCTGGTGAATCCTCTCACCACCCCACACCTTTGGCCTACACCCCAACTCTTGTGTGCATAAATAAATAAACCTTAAAAAAATAGAACGGGCAAATGTTGAAAATTATTGAGGAGGATGGTGAGTCCATTAGGATTCTTTCACTAGCCTCTGCTTTTGAAGATATGCAACATTTTTCAAAGACAAATTGTTCAAAATATGAGCTTCTAGGATTCTTAGATAACATGCCCAGTATCAGACCACTAGTAAGAAGAAGCCTCAGAACCCAACAGAGAGCGCCTTTCCCCAGGATAGTCACTGCGCAGTGCCCAGCTCACCAAGGCCTCGTGCCCTGCTAACTCTAGTGTTGTGTGGGCACCTGTGGAGACTTCAAAGGACAGTCTGACATGTTCCCTGCCTGAGGAGTTTTTAATCTAGTTGGGGACACCAACGATACACATAAAAACAACTCTCCTGTAATGTTGCTATTGTTTGTTTTCTTAAAACACTCACCGAGACACAAATATTCCCAAATGGGAGCTAGATCAATAACACTCAGAAATAAGTCCACCAAATCCTCTTTCCCAAAGGAGACCAGAAGAGTACAAAAAGTTGTTATTTTCACAGAGTGGAAAAAGTTCAAATAATTGGTCTCTCAGCCCATCTGAGACCCAGGAAGTCATAAAGACGCAGTTGTAAAACTTCTTTTGAGACATTGTCCAAACTCCCTATCAAGGGCTGCCCTTTACTGATAACTTTGAAATAAAAGAGTTGGCAGAAAAATCATCTTCTTTTGCTGATAAAAAGATGTTAGTATACATTAAACATTGGCTATGATTGAATAGTATGCTATAGACGGAAAGATAAAAATCAATGTAACTTTAAATTAGTCAAAATGTGAAAACACCATTCAGTGGGAATGAGTGGTGATGGTGGCACAACTTTATGACTATACTAAAAATCTCCAAATTATACACTTTAAAAGGATGGCTTTTATTTTTTTGAATATATTTTTTATTTATATCTTTTACATCATTGTGTATACCCCACAAAATTCCTCCCACCAATTCACCTGTGAACCATCACCAAAGTCCCTTGTGCTCTTCCCTCCCCTGTTTTGGTCCCTTTTCCTCCCCCTCCCTCATAGAACATCTCTTATTTATGGTTGCCTGCTAGTTTTGTTGTTTTATTATGATTGTTATTTTTTTTTTTTTGTCCTTGATCCCTTATTCGGTTCCCCTATATTCCTCCTATAAGTGAAACCATCCAATATTTTTCTTTTTCCTCCTGGCTTATTTCATTGAGCATAATCCCTCCTAGCTCCATCCATGTTGCTGCAAATGGCATGAGTTTATCTTTTTTGATTGCTGAATAGTATTCCTAAAATGGTGGCTTTTAAATTCAAAACTAACCCTTGAAAACTGACAATGCAACTGAGGCATCCAGAGGGGAAGGGGGAGGCAATAATAGGGTGAGAAAGGAGCAGACAGACTAAGGGTGCTCTGGAAGCGGGACCATTATGGCAACAATACCCAAAGGGAGATCCTATACTTCCAAATGCAATGATGCAAGCCAACATTACCACAGTACAGTTTTTCATTAAAAATAATAACAAATTAGGGGCCTCCCTGGTGGCACAATGGGTTAAGTCTCAGCACTATGAAGCTATCGGCAGCCACTGCAGCACAAGTTCAATCCGCAGCCAGAGAGCTTCCCACATGGCACAGCAGACTTCTGTCTCCCTGCTGCTCTCCTCAGTAGTGTATTTCAATAGATCTGCCTGTTCTGCTACCCGCTCTGTCTCTGGTGAATCCACTCACCCCACCCCCCACACCTCTGGCCTATACCCCAGTTTGTATGCATCAATAAATAAATCTTAAAAAAAAATAATGGTTTTTATTGTATGTAAATTGTAGCCCATTAAAAAAAAAACTAATGCAAGTCATGGCAGCATAAATAATTAAAATGATTCTGACCACTTGCAGTGTTAGAGAATAAAACCACTCAGTTTGGTGAGAAATTATTTTTTTAAAAACCCCAGTAAGGGCCTCCCTGGTGGCACAGCGGTTAGGCGCTGCGCTGTGGAGCTGTCGGCAGCGGCGACGCAAGTTCGAGGCCTGGCCAGGGAGGATCCCACATGGCGCGGCAGACCTCTCCTGCCTCGCCTGCTGCTCCCCTCAGCAGTGTATTTCTGATCTGCCTGTTCTGCTACCCGCTCTGTCTCTGGTGAACCCTCTCGCTGCCCCATGCCTCTGGCCTGTACCCCAGCAGGTATGTATAAATAAAAAATAAATCTTTAAAAAAAAAACCCAGTAAGTTCATCTTAAGTTCAGTTACAACTAAAAGGCTTAACAATAAGAGCAATCTTCAATCAACATATAATCTCTCCCCCTAGTGAAGTCTATGGCTCCTCATAACAATTTAAACATGTTTTCTAATTTTAACCATCTAAAGGCTTATGTTTTAGAAGGGTACTAAAACAATCTCTGGCAAGACTTTCTATGTTGAGTAGCAAGAAAAGAAACATAGGAAATCTGCCACTTACAATTGAGCCTGATGAGTCTTAATTTGATATTAAGTGTTTCCACTGTAACCGGATTGGGTAGCTCTGTGTGTCATAAATATCCCAACCAACCTTTCTTTTACCACCTAAGAGAAACAGTTGATCACAGATGGCCTGGCTGACAGTGTTGGGTACAAGATAATAGTGTCACAGTTTCTCTTGAATTATGGCTGATCCCAAACAGGGAGTACCATTTGTGATTTCACATTTTACTCGAGAACGAAAGTCCTATTATGAAAAAAACTAAAATGCAGCATGGTTTTGGCAACTGGTGAGATATAGAAAACAGAATTCCTTTCAGCCTTGACATTCCATTGGCCCATGACACTGGATCTCTAGAAAGATAAATGTAATCCTAGCCATAAAATGAGCAATGTCTACATGATCCTAATAAAAGGCTGTTTATTCATTTACAGGTTTAGAATCAATATTTGAATAAAACACACAGATTTGATTGTGGTTTTAGAAATGAATGAAAATGTCAATACTCTTGACAATGAGACTGTAAAATCAAACAAGAGGAAACAATGAGAAAAGATGGAGAGATAAGTAGGCATCCCACTTAAAGGACCAGTATAAGGACCTGAACTGTAAATATGCTGTTTATAATTACAAAAATAACTGAGAGAATAGCTAAAAATAAGAGAATAAGAAATATATCATAACATTTATGTAAAATAAAAATATAAGCCCCCCAAACTGTTCATTTTATATTTTACATAGATACCTGAAAATTCAATAACAATGACTGTCTATAGAGCAGACGCATGAGAAGTCAGAATATGGGTGAAAGGGAATGAGTTAATACACAACATAAAAACCCAGCCCCGAGGGACACGACAGTGTGTTGGCAGTACGCTGAGGCAGCTCCCACAGCATTTTAGAACCAATTGTGCACATCTCTTGCTACCTTTGCATTTAATAGCATCACCCTGGTCATTTTAAATCAGCATAGTGGGAATATTTACACCACAGAAATAGGCAAACACTGTAAATCAAGGCACCTTTCCCCCAACTTGTTATTAAGCTTTTATAAGCACATCACTTCCCCAAAGTTCATATTCCTCCTTCCTTAGCAGTGATTCTCAACCTCAAGAAGGATAAACTGTGGAGGACAGCAGGAACCGGAAAACATTTAATAGGTTATTCTGATGCAATACTCCCTAGCTAGGCCCCACGGGAAAGCCACCACAAAGGACTTGGGTATAACCTAACAAGCACCAGTAGAAAAATGGCTTAGAAGATTAAATATAGGTTCCTCCACTATCCAAAGGGAGAATGTTCCTATGAAAGCTTTCCAAAGCCAAAGAGTCAGAAAGACATGAAGTGAGGATGCAATCACTGTTAATTTATGTGGGAAATTTTTTGCTTTCACAGACCTCAAAAGTAACCTAATGAATCATTCTAAAGAACACATAAAACCTAAAATAACACTACTATACAGTAAAAGCAGGGATAATGTAATAAATACATAGGCTGTTTAAGCATTTCCTGGGGAAGGAGCATGGTCGGGTCACTCTGGTGCTGGGGTACACGCTGCCTCTCTAATGGTTGCAAGAAAAAATGCTAAACTTTTCGCCTTTAGTCCTGAAAGCAGAAATCTTCTTTGGGTTTATTTGGATTAGTGAAAACAGGTGCCAATGTAGGTATTTCATAAAAGTGAAGTGGTAGAATGTGAACTTTCAGAAAACGGGGTATTCTTGTATTCCTGTAACAGAATAAAGGCTCTTCAGTGAAAGACACTTGGTGTTGAAAAGCATTTTCCAAAACGTATTTATGTGATGTATATAATGGCCCCAATTTATAAAATTTTATTTAAGCACATACCTACACAGAGGTTTCGGGTTATCTGAAATAGTGTTTTGTCCTTTCAACAAACATCTGTGGAGCAATGCTATATGCAAGTCAGTAAAATATGTAAAGTGTTTCTATCTCCAAAGAAGTTACAGCTAGTCCGGGATAAAGACAAGTATTCAGAGATGAACCAGGACTAAGTGGAGGTTGTGCTGGTAATAAAAGGGCAACGTTAGCTCTGCATCCTGACACCTGGGTAGGCTTCTGCAGACCAGAAAAGGAAGTCAGTAGCAAAAGTGAGATTGAGATTAAACTGATTTTTCTTCTACCTCAGTTTCCTCATCTGAAAATTAAAATAATACCCACCACCTGCAGGAGAAAGAGTTTGCTGCCTTCCCAGTAACAAGTCCCCCCTTGTACCTTGCTGAGGTCGGTGGCCACCAGGATGCAGGTGGAGGTTGTTTGGGGGGGAGCTTCTGGGAAAGCCCTTCTCTGCCCTTCCCTCTCTCCCCCATGATCCATAAGGATTGAAGACTCGATGGCTGGTGCTTCTGCAGGCATCTTGTGTTGCAATACAAACATGAAGGTGGAAAGATGGAACATTTGGGCTATATCAGCAGCACAAGCCAGAGAGAGCCTGATGATGTGTCAGTCCCACAGGCTGGGCAGGCTCACCTCCAGACGTGGCTTACATGGGAGAGAAAACAAAGCTCTCTCTTGTTCAAACAATGTTATTTCTGGTCTCTGTTACTTGCATTTTTTTTTTTTAAGGCCAGTTAAGTGAAGTGGTGGGAGGAGAGACAGAACAAAGAAATCCCTGACTGGCCGTGTGGATGATACGCATTCAGTAAGCATCTCAACCAGACAGTATGTGCAATTGTCAACTGATAAATTTCCTTGAGTGCATCATAAGGGTTGAGGACAACAATATTTGTGTAATTGGCACAGTACCCGTTGCAAAGGAAGCACACGGGTAGTCCACTGTCAGGAGAAGTTGCCTTGGGAAACACATGGACAAGTTTCCCTAAAGCAGAAAGTTCTCGTTCCTGCCCTGACAGGTCATGTGAGATCTTCAACAACAGAATCCCCATGGGGGCGTGTTGCATGGGGGGTTGAGAGGTGTTGCTGGGGGGTTATCAGGAGTCTGGCACTTATATCTAGAAAGGGGCTCCAGTCGTTAAACACTAATTCAAACACTAACTCAGAGTTAACAGATATGGAAAGGATTCCCTTAGTATTTGTAGTTTCAGCCAAAAATTTCACAAAGAAAAGTTTGTGTGAGGGACAAAATGTTTCAGAAATGGAAATAGGGAACATTCCTGATAGTCTGTACTCCCAAGTGTGAGGTGGGAAGAAGCCGAGCTGCATGTCTGTTCTTTTGTTCCCAACTCATTCTAAGCCCTCCCTAATGTAGGAAGTGGATGGTGCATGGATGGATGGTGGATGGGTGGACATATGGACAATCAGACTGACCCACCCCCCCCCAAAAAAAAGACACACCAAAAATTAGAAAATAACATGGTGAAGAATCCTCACATCCTTCACCATCAGTTCCTTAAAAACAACAATGGGAAAATAACCCGTGGTTGACCTTCAAAAAACTTGGTAAGAACTGACACTGGGGGGCCTCCCTGGTGGCATAAGGGGTTAAGTCTCAGCACTATGAAGCTGTCCGCAGTCACTGCAGCACGAGTTTGATCCCCGGCCAGGGATCTTCCCACATGGCGCAGCAGACCTCTCCTGCCTCGCCCGCTGCTCCCCTCAGCAGTGTATTTCAGTAGATCTGCCTGTTCTGCTCCCCACTCTGTCTCTGGTGAATCCTCCCACCACCCACACCTCTGGCTTGTACCCCAGCTCTTCTATGCACAAATAAATAAATATTTTTTAAAAGATTTAAAAAAAAACTGACACTGGGGCTTTATTAGCAAACTCAAAGGCTCGGGCGGAGCTTGAGCTTCATTAAAACAAATTCTAAGGGTCAGATGAACATTTTACGCTATTGCACTTTTGCTACACTGAATTTTTTAGCCAACATAACTGAGTCACTGGAGTATTTTTTGAAACTGAACTTTTGGATTGTGTGATGTGATTTGTTTTGAAATATCAATAAAACGAGTGAAACTTTCATACTGTATTTGCCTTCGCCCAAGCATGAATGGTCAGACCCTTAACCCACCTCACACCCCCTGGCAGGGAAAAAATAAAATCCAGATCCTCATGCCCCCGGGGGTGTCTTACCTCTGTTTCTCAGAAAGCTCTCCAGCCGCAGACTCTCTCGATCCCCCTTGACACAGCCAAGCCTCAGACAGAGATTGGACTCTGATGCTTTTCCAGGGCTTCTGAAGTTTCCTTCCCCAGAAGCCTGGCTGTCAGATCTTTGCGTTCAGCTCAGCTCTGAGAACAGGATTCCTTAAGAAACAACCTGCATCCCAGGAAGTGAGAGACACTCCTTCTCAGCAGCCCTCCCCTCCAAGCCTTTTTAAAGGGGAAATTACATCTCTCACGACACAAAAAGAGGTTGCCAAACCTCGGAGGAAACTGATATGCTGTTCTCAGGCAGGTCGGGGGACTTCTGCAAGAGTAGGGGTCCCGGCAAGGGATAAAGTGTTGCTTTTTGAAACATTTTCTCATAATTGTCACTTTACAACAAAAGAACAAGTGTGGTGACGGTTGAAACAGGACATGAAGTTTAGAGAGCTACTGAGAAGGGCAGTAATGACCGGAGAACCTTGAAAATGTCCAAGGACCTTGGCAACTCAGGGATCTGTGGTGGGCGTAGACGCGCCACTGACACACCACCTTGGTCTGCTCTTGACTGCCTCAGTTCACCTGGTTTCAGCCCCTGACTGAGGACCTGAGTCCTGCCAGGAGCTTTAGAACCCCTTTTCCCACAATCCAGAGAGGTGATCTCTCTTACCATTATGGCAACAAGGGCAGCAACCCCATATCCTGGCCAAGGACACACATGCGCAAGTCAAAGGCAAGGCAGCTTCTGACTCCAACTATCACCTCAGGCTCCACCTGTTTTAGTCACTAAATGAGTATTTGTTGAGCATTTAACTGTGTCTTAAACTGCAGGACAAGGTGTGACAAAGATATGGGAGGGAACCTAGAAGCTTCCTTGGGTATGAGCACCACTCCATTAGGTGGGGGCTGAGAAAATAAGACACCTGTCCAGAAGGTGACTTTGAATTTGGTCAGCTCTTCTGGAATTTTATTTAGCACAAGATTCTATGTGAAAGTGCTCCCTAAACCACACCAATATAGAATATGAATTCTACCAAGATGGTTACCATGGAAATTATAATTAACCCGGATAAAGGCATTCAGATAAAGTAGTCGATGGAACAATCTTATTCTGTATCTGGTTCTTAGCAGATTGTCAATCCAGGTGCCCTAAGAAATGACTTTGGGGCCAGATGTCCCAGAGAACACGAGGGTAGACGGTCTGGTGGTCTCACGAAGGCCCATTTCTGGGGCCATTTCCCAGGACTCGCCCAAGTCTACACATCCTGTTCCAGTCACTGCAGCATAATGTGCCTTGAGCGTAAACAAAGTCGCAGTGATGTCATGTTACCACACTTCATTCCAGAGGACTTACTCTAGGGCACCCCACAGGGCTGGGCACCCCACAGGGCTGGGCCCCCCCCCTGCGGCCCATTATCCACTGTTCCTCATCTGGAGTGAAAATTCATGAGAAAGTCCCTAATCCTCTAAAGTTTAGCCCCAGATAAGAAAACAAAGGTGTTTGAGGAAGGAGGAAATGAAGAAATAGAGTAAACATAATCTTCTCTGAGATTAGCTTATGGGACTCTGTTGTTTAGCTTTGGCCTGCAGCTATCAACAGTAAATTTTAGAGAATAATCTTGAATGAAGACATCAGAAAGAAGAAAACAAAATGCCAGAAGTTTATTTTCTTAAAAATAATACTTAAAATAGTGGAAGAAAACATCCGTTTAGCAACCCCCACCCCATCTCGAAATCACTTGTCTGACAACTAAGAGCCCACAGGAGCCTGAAATCCTGGGGGCACGGCCCCTCCAAGGCATGGCACACCCCATCAGACGCCAAGGCTTATCTGAAACACACGCTTCCTGCCTCAGTTGGCCAAGAACAATCATCCCATTGACCGCCTTGCCCAGGCAACTTAAAGACCAGAGCAAACTTCTGTCTTTGGCACAGAGACCAGCGGCCGCTGCGGCTACTCCTCGGCCGTCCCCTCCAGGATGTGTCTAAAGGAGAACGGGGCAAACTTGTAACCAGTCCCCGTGTAGAACTTGTTCTGGAATTCCACCCTGTTGTTGGGGGCAAGAAAAGAAACACACACATGAAAAGGGTGTTAAAAACACACAAAAGGGGGTTAATCACAGAGGCTGGAGGTTGGCGGGGCAGGGGCAGGAGAAGCCGAATTTTTGGCTTCATTCACGGCTTCACTGACTTCAGTTCAAGCACAAGGTCAGGGAGGGCCCCGGGGAAGGCACGGAAGTGGCCGCTGCTAGGAAAATCCCAGGATTTTTTCCCAGCGCTCTCTCCTCCCTCTGACCCCTTCCCACCCCACTCCCTCCAGGTCTCTGCTGGTGACCCCACAAGCCACAGCCTAACACCCAGCCCTCCCCCAACAGGACGCTTCGCTGCACCATGTGGTCTGGTGAGGAGCAGTGAGAGGAGAGCCTGAGGTCAGACGAGGTGTCTCATCTCCATCCCGATGGTAAGTTTGGGGTCACCCTCTCCAGGGGCCACCAGAAGCTTGACTTCCGGTTTCTAACTCGCAGAACAGACGCCACGTGTGATCATTTGTTTGCTTATGTGACAGAGTCACTTCCCTAACGACTTGGGGAGAAGCGGTGCTGCCACCCGGGGCAGGGACACCGTTGTCCTCGCGACACTGAAGTGCGAAAGGGTCTTTCCAAACAGGGGCCACGAGGGCGGCGAACGTCAGCCAGGGCTGAGGCGGACCGTGGCCGCAGGGGGGCGCACTCGCCTCCACTTTGTGGAGGGCTTGGTCACCCTGTGGGCGGCTGATCCCCACACTCGGCACCAGGGTCAGACATGCCGGGTTGGCTCAAGGGGCCTCCCCCAGGTCTACCATCCCACCAACACTTGCAGGAGTCAGCTGTAATGACAAGTGGACGTTTAAGAGAAGTACACGGACCGGCCGTGTCATTCTGGCCAGCCTCGTGCTGCGCCGTCAGTCCCCGCTCAGGGTCCCTGAGTGCCTCGGACACCGCAGTTTTACCGTCATCTACGGTACAGGACTGTGGGTGTTCGGTGGTGGCTGTGGTGGGGTAACAGCCACCTGAAGAGGTGTGGACCCGTACCCCTGAGTCATACATGGTGTTGTAAACCAACGTTTTACTAAAAAACAATAACTTTTCAAAAGAAAGGAACTTTACCTTTAAGCAAAACAACTTAACAACCAGGTCCTTGAGTGATGTCACTTTGCTGAAAGTCGGGGGATTATTTCCTTATCAAGGTTATAATGAAATGCATTGAATGAAAAACTGGCATTCGCGGACCTGCTGTGTATTTCGTATTAGCCCAACAGATCTAACGAAGGTTCCCAAAAGGTGCAGAAAGAGCGCTGGGATCCGCCCGGCCACACCCCGGCCACACCCCCACCCCCAGCTCAGGCGGGGCGCCGCAGGACACCACCCTTACCAGTGCAGGCGCAGGGCGTGCAGGAACGCAGAGAGGCCCTCCATGATCAGGAGGATGGCGACTGTGAGGACAGCAAAACAGGCGAAGATGATGAAGACCCCGACGAGTCCTCCCCAGCCCTTTATGCGGAAGCCAACGCTCATCACCATGGTCCAGAGCACTTCAGACAGCTCTGCAAGATGCAAGAGAGACTCTCACCGACAGGCTTTACCTGGCGAGGGGAGACGATCTGCTCGGGCCAGCACACACTATGCCCCGGCAGCTCCCACCATCCCTGCGGGACGAGGGCAGGGGTGCCCTGGGGCTCCTTCATGGGGTGGTTACAGCAGCTGTGCTCACAGCAGAGGAGTTTCCACCAAGGGGACAACTACACAGTGTCATGTTATTCACTATCTACCAGTGGCAAGGAGAAGAAACCCTAGTGACATGATGTTACGACAAAGAAGCAAAACACAGGGCCTCCCTGGTGGCCTAGGGGTTAAGTCTCAGCTCTGTCACCACCGCAGCACGAGTTCGATCCCCAGCCAGGGAGCTTCCCACACAGCGCAGCAAACCTCTCCTGTCTCCCCACTGCTCCCCTCAACAGTGGATTTCAGTCAGTCCGCCTGTTCTGCTCCCCACTCTGTCTCTGGTGAATCCTCTCACCCCCTGCACCTCTGGCCTACACCCCAGTTCTTCAATGCAAATAAAATAAGGGATATAACACTTTTTAAAAAGTAAAAGAAGCAGAACACAAAAGAATTGGTGTGATGTGATATGGAATGAATGTGGTGTCTCCCCACTGCTTCACCTGGTAAAGCCCTATTTACCCCTCCCAAAGTGATGGGATTTGGAGCTGGGGACTTTGGGAGCCAGTTAGGGCTGGATGAGATCAAGAGGGGGAGCTCAGGATGGGGTGAGTGCTTTGAGAAGAAAAGGCACCAGAGAGCTCGTCTTGTAGGTATCAAAATTGAGCCCTGTTCACAACGTCTCTGTGGCAGCAACAAACACAGCTGTGCTCAGGTATCAATCCCCATTGTTTTAAGCTGCTAAGATCTAGGGATGGTTGTTATTTTAACATATCCTAGCCCAGAATGACTAGACAGCATCTCACTGCTAGAAGCACAAATGGAAGCCAGGCACACATCTACCAAGCTGCTTGCCTGAGATACTCAAAGTGAGGGAACAGGAATGAGAACTTAAATCAGCATTTTTATTTTTTTCACCCTACCTAACTGTCTCTTTAAGCCAGATTGTTGGTAGGGAGTGGAGGATATTTATGACTGTTAGACTTAGCAGAAACTTCCAGAAAGACCCAATGAGTATGAGTCAGGAAGAGTCCTGGAATAAGGACAGAAGGACAGGACTCAACTTTGCTGTTCTCATGGTTTTCATCAGGCTGGTAAACAAAACAAGTCTGACTAGCCCTGGATACTCGCTGCATAAATGTCTTTGGCCCATAGTGGGGGAGGGGGCGTTACTCATTTTCCCCAACCTGTGCACACCTGAGCTATCTCCTTACAGCTCACAGTTAGCCTGCTGAAGAAGGGCGCTAGAGACCTTGCAACCAGACCAGGTCAGACTGATTCTGCAGGCACCGTCTCCACAAGACATTAGCCCATGAGGTGCTCATGAGCCCTGCAGGACCCGCAAGCTGAAGGGGACTCCTGCTCGCGACGACCAACAAGAAATGGACCACCCTCGGACGGACAAATGGCCTTCAGCCAAGCCCACGCTCATTGCCTTCTTAGCCAATAAAGTCTCATTCTTTTGTTCCCAAACCCCAGCCCCAAACCTATATAGACGCAAGCCCTGGTTTCCCTGGAGCAATAGACGCCGACCCCCTGCCTGCCGCCTCCAACATCTGTGTTCTCTTTTCAGTCTGGGGGGGGAGGGGGCGAGCGTCAAAAGCCCTTCCCTGGACTTGGGAGTGAGGCCCTTGGCACATCCCCCTGATTCCCGGCATGTGGTGCCGTGGCCAAGGCTAGTCCATTCTCAGTCTGCCCTGTTGGAGGGGAGGGTGGGGTTGGACTGAAAGATCGGGCTGCCCTCCCTTGTCCAGTGCCAGGAGGTCCATGCCAGGAGGGCAGGGGAGGCGGAGTCAGAGTTCTGATGCAGACGCAGTGAGCATGACAGGGCCACAGCAAGGTGTGCAGGCGGCCGCTAAAAGCTAGAAAAGGCAGGGCAACTTCCAGAGCTGCCCCAAGCTTCCAGAAGGAACAAGGTTCTGCTGACACCTTGGTTTTAGGACTTCTGGCCTCCAGAATTGTAAAATAGCAAATGTGTGTTTTTTTTTTTAAAGATTTATTTATTTATACATACAAGCTGGGGTGCAGGCCAGAGGCGTGGGGCTGTGAGTGGGTTCACCAGAGACAGAGCGGGGAGCAGAACAGGCGGATCCACTGAAACACACTGCTGAGGGGAGCAGCGGGAGAGGTAGGAGAGGTCTGCTGCGCCATGTGGGAAGCTCCCCGGCTGGCATCGCATGGAACTCGCCCCGCAGCTGCCGATAGCTCCACAGTGCTGCATTTAACCTGTTACGCCACCAGGGAGGCCCCCAAATCTGTATATTTTTAAGCAGTTAAATGTGGCAATTTGTTAGAGCAGCAACAGGGGAGCAATGCAGAGGGTGACACCCCAGCAATGGGGTCAGACCCCCTGACTGAAGTCGCCTCTTCCTGAGAAAGAAGAGCCATTCTTTGGGGAAATATACCACACAACCCAGAGGAGCACCCGACCTGCAAGGAGGAGAGTCTGACCGAGACCCCCAAGGCGCTCACTCACGTGCATGGGCCAGGCTGAGGGCCCAGAGGCGCAGGTAGGAGGCTGTGTTTGAAATGCAGCCCAGGCAGTACTCGATCGTGTGGATGGCCTGGTGTACAAAGACATCTCCAAAGTTGAACTGGAAGAGAGAATCTTGCTTTACTTCTCTGAGTACTCTCCACACACAGTACAGACGACGCAATGGCTCTGCTAGGAAGGCACTTCCAGCCCAACTAAGAAAACATAAAGCTGCACGTGCTTGTAGGAAGTGAATGCCCATGCCAAGGAGGACACGGGTTGTGTGTGGTAACATTTCCAGAAAGAGCTGCATTCAGTTCAAAGAAGAGACGAGTAAGGGGATGTGTCCCAGGAGGTGAGATTTGAGCTGGGCACAAAGAACAGGGAGGGTCCCGGAAGTATATGAGAAGCAAGATCATTTCTGGTAAAGGAGAGACTCCTGGGGTGGCTGGGAACACCATAAACACTTCGGGAGAAGAGCAAATTGGCTGGAGTTGGGAGCTGGTTTCGGTGAGGAGTGAAAAATGGCATTCGGGTCTTAAAGTTCTGGAATGGCAAATTGTGCGCAGAGTGAAGAACATAAGCATGGAGCCAATGAGGGGGACCTGAGAGAATATTGGGGGGAAGATTAATCAGGTAGCAAAGTGGACCAGCAAAAGGAGAGTCTATGAGGGAAAAAATCAAGTTGTTGACAGCTACTGAACCAGGTAGGGAAGGAGAAAAATTGTGCAAAGGCAGCAATAGCTCTCTCTTTCCTTCTCTCGCTCTGATGTAGGGGAGACAATTTGGCCTATCCCTGCCCTCAAGCAACTCAGAGTATAGGGAGAATCCACTGCTACCCCATGACTGTGGGAAGTACAGAATCAAGAACACAGATAAATCAGAGAAGGGTGTGACGCGCTGCCTGGACATAGAAGCAGAACCTCTCGGTAGGTGGTAGCAGAGGCAGAACAGGTTCAGAAGAAAAGTCCAGGCTAGAAATGAGCACCTGGGAACCCCCTCACCTGCAGGAAGAGACACAGTGGGAACCCAGAGGCCTGAGAAGACCTACAAAGGAAAGCGCATGAAGACAGGTGCTCCAGCTGTGGGAAGCACCTTTACTCGGAGATAAGAAAGAAAGAAGCTGATGATGAAAAGAAAAAGCCAAAGGAAGGGGAAGTCACCTGGGGGCAGTGAGGAGCTCACGCTGAAGAGGTAACTGAGAAGTTCCGTCAGCCACGTTGGGTGGAAAGCAGAAAAGGCACAAAACAAAGCCTCTCCAGTCAGCCATGAAAACAGCTAGCGAAGCCAAAGGGGCAGGAGCAGCAGGGGTGGAAATGGGGGTGGGGAAAGTCAAGGAGAGGGGGAGCGCGGAGTGAAGAATCAGCTTTACCCAGTGAGAAGGCTGGCTCTGTCCTGGCTCCTGGGAGGCAGCCTCTAAGCACTCCCAAGTGAAAGAAATGTGTGTTCTGAGCCTCCCTGGTGGTGTAGGGGTTGAGTCTCAGCGCTATGTCTACCACGGCCTGAGTTCAATCCCCAGCCAGGGCCAGGGAGCTCACCCACATGGCGCAGCAGACCTCTCCTGTCTCACCCACTGCTCCCCTCAACAGCGTATTTCGGTCAATCTGCCTGTTCTGCTCCCCACTCTGTCTCTGGTGAATCCTCTCACCACCTGCCCACCCACCTCTGGCCTGCGCCCCAGTTCTTCTACCAAAAAAAAAAGTCTGTTACTCATGGTGGGCCGCTGGGACGACACCTGCCCCCTTATGCTAATGAGTGACTGACTCAGGGTGGGTACCCCATAGTGATAGAAGGGTGGTCACCAGAATGACTGAGAGATGCTGAGACGTGGACCCCTAGCCCAGGGGGAACCAAAAATGCAGCCCAAGCACCCAGGTAAAAGCCAGGTCAAATAATAACCTGCCTGCATAATGTGACCCCATAAACTCTGAACGCTGAAGCTCAGGCAACACTCTGTGTATTGCTGCATGTGTGGGCTGGGGGAGTGATGCATTCTGAGCTCACGGAAGCTTCGATCTGGAGCTCTCCCAGCATCCTACCCTGTCTCCGCGGCCTCTTTGTCTGCTCTCTGGTTGGGCATCGCGGCTTCTACGTTGCCTCTGGGCTTCATGGAAATCTCCTTTTGTTAGATCCTAACATTACCCAGACATCAGGGGCCAAGACAACCCTCTCATGAAAAACCTCTTAAGTTTTATGCTTAAAGTTTTATGGCTGATCATAAAAGGTGAATTACCTCATACTAAATTAAATTGGTGAAAAATGACTAGTTCCCATTATTCAGAAACTGCAAAATAGGAAAAGGCTGGCCAGGGCACAAATTTTTCTCTGTTACATTTAAACCATCTCCACGCACAGCCGTCTATGTGGAACACCTCTGCTAGTATTAAAGACAGAAAAACATTCCTTTGAACCCCAAAAGAGGTGAGGACACTTTTGCTATAATAACTTTGTAATTGTCAGAGCAGCACTGTTTACAGTTCTAGGAAGCATTCTACAAACGACTGAACTGGGAGTCTGAGGTCTGAGGGGGACCCTGAATTTGCTGCCAGCTGAAGTGAGAGGGTGGTCCTGGGGGCCCCTCAAACTTGTGTGGCTTGTGTCAGAAGTCTCGGATGGGCTTGGCAAACCAGAGAACTGTGGCCTTCACCTTGAGCTCAGCTAATTTCTGAGGAGGAGAGGGGGGAAGATCTCGGTGGGGGGGGGGGGCCTGAGGGAGAAGCCTGAGGGTTAGGCCTGTTGGCCTTGTGATGAGAGACCATGCAGGGGTGCACTTGGGGGGCAGCGACTGTCCACCCAGGGCGTCCCGTTCTCAGAGGTGGAGGCGGGTGAACTCTGACTGGGTGTATATGGAGGGCACAAGGAGAAAACATGAGGTGTTACACTGGACAGGCTGGGACTTGATGGCCCAGGAGATGTGTGGGTTGGATTCTAAAATATGCAGACTGAGTAAGAGCAATGGCCGCTACGATGGGTTACTCTCGACCTGGAAGCTTGAGAGAGAGGGGATTCGTGATTCATATTTTGCACTAATTCTGATGAACCATCCTAGGGCAACGGAATATATTTTTAGTATTTAACACACAACAGGCGCTGAAAGAGCAGCTCTCGGGCCTCACTGCAGGATTAGTATAGGGTTCCAGTTCAAAACCCCACCTGGGTCCCGGATTGTGGGTGACTTCACTCATGGCACACAGACAGCCAGCTGCCTTGTCTGGAAAAACAGAACCACATTTCTGAGGGGGCGTGGCCGTCCTTGGCCAGAAAGGGGCAGGGAAGGATGAGGGAGTCCGGCTTGTGAATTCGCAGGAGAGGCAGATCACATTACAAAGATAAGTCAACAGAAACAAGGCAGCCCTGGGCTCAGACATAGAACAAGGAGACTATGTCGGCCCCCATGGGAAAGAGCAAACTAAACGAGCCTGACTTTAGGGGCGCGGCTGACACTGAGGGTCTCGTTTGTCACTAGATCAGAAACTCAGTCTCCTCACAGTCACAGATGGGGTAACATCTGGGCTAAAATATTAACACACTCCCAGTCAGGTGGTAAGTAGCCATTGTTCTGATTCTCATAGGTGCTCCCCCTCCCCTGAGAGCTCCCCAACTTCCCAAGACACAGCAATTACAGGGCTGCCACCAGCTGGGGCCTCCCGACACTGCCGCTGAAATCTGTTCTGATGGGCTGGTATTCCTGTCCCACCGTCTCCCCCGACTCCATCCTGCGTCTAGAATCTACAAACTGGGGAGTCCCAAGTACCTCTTCTTCGTGGTCGTCCTGGGTCCCTTGGGCGCCTGCTGCTGCCTTCGCACCAGATCTCACATAAAGGTTGGAGTTTTCCCCTTCGATGTCCTCGATGGCATTTTCGTGGATCACAGACGCCTGGCACTGCAGTGAGGAGATGAGGTGATGTTGGCCCTTGGAATTCTACAGGCTTCGATTAAACAGCAACCGCAGACCAGACTAGTCTGAACTCTCTGTGACCCCCAGGAGGCTTCGTGACAATCCTTTCATGTAAACACAATTATCACCCCACTTTACGGAGACTTCAATTACAACACAGGAAGGTTAAGAACTGGGTCCAACACCCCACAGCTGGTGATGCCCGTCAGGGGCAGAGCTGGAATTCAACCCCAAACAGTGATTCTGGGGCCTGTGCGTGTCTCCGTGTGCACCAGAAGGTGTCAGGTGCACTGTCTTTACCTCCAGACAATGCTTGTGCAAGAGGACCTGTCTGTTGTTAAAAAAAAAAAAAAGAACATACTTTCGTAACATGGTCAGCGGTGCCTTCGGTCAGCTTTGGAAGCTGAACAGTCAGATTTCCAGGGGCAAAGTTAAGTAGAAGAACTAGGAACTGAGGTGGTCTGGATGTCTGTGTTGTCCAAAAATTCATATGCTGAATTCCTAACCCCCAAAGATGATGCTACTTGCCTGAAGAGGGGGAGCCCGTACTTCCGAATCACGCACAGGGCTGTAAGCCAGTGTTACCTTCACTATAAATACGCAGACAAAGATGAGACGCTGAGAGCGGGGTGCCAGATGGTGGGAGCCGGACTCCCAGGGAGGGCCCTGTGCCCTTCTGAAGAGGCTCCCGAGGGCTCTCTCGACCCTTCCATCTGTGCAGACACAGCTAGAAGTCATGATAAGAAGCAGGAGGGGGCCCTTGACCTTGGACTTTCAGCCTCCAGAACTGTGCGCCATTTCTGTTCTTTACGAGCTACCCAGTCTGCGGTATTTTGTTACAGCAGCCCAAATGGACTAAGACAGGCTTCTTCTGGCCTCCCTGGTGGCGCAAGGGGTTAAGTCTCAGCACTCTGAAGCTATCAGCAGCCACTGCAGCACGAGTTCAATCCCCGGCCAGGGAGCTGACCCACATGGCACAGCAGACCTCTCCTGTCTCCCCGCTGCTCCCCTCAGCAGTGTACTTCACTCTGTCTCTGGTGAATCCTCTCATGCACTGCCCCCCCAAACACCTCTGGCCTGCGTTCCAGCTTGTATGTGTAAAAAAATAAATCTTTTAAAAAAATGAACATAAATAATTTGGGGGAAGGCTGAGGGTGGACTTTGAAACTTACTCTTTTCCCAGTCAAAATACACTTTGCAGTCCCCTTATTAAACATCTCGCTATGACAACATGTGAAGGACAGAAATGAATGTTTAGCTGTGACCTTAATGTAAATTCTACTACTTAATGCACACCTATTGGTTCTCAACAATGCACACCGGAAATTTATATGAAAGTCATAATGCAATGTTACTTCAGTTAAAAAAGGAGAGAAATAAATGCTTTATTAGAAATTTTTTAAAGCAACCACAACAATAAAACAATGTTTGAAGTGGGTGCGCTATAAAATAAAATAGCAATTAATTTTAAATTACCTGCAACTTTTTGAAACACATGTGGCAAAAGACAACAGGATGTTTATAGCAGCACTATCTGTAATTACTAAAACTGGAAACGAGCCAGAAAACTGTCACTAGGTGAGTGATTAACTCAATTGTGTATTCATGCAAGGGGATTCTCTCTCTCTCTCTCTCTATCTCTTACACACACACACACACACACACACACACACACACACACACACACCCTCAAATATAACACTGGAAGAAGTCAGATCCAAAAAAGGGCATAATATATGGTTCCATTTACACAAAGTTCAAGAACAGGCAAACTGTCCTCTGGTGTTACGAGTCAAGAGGA
This sequence comes from Scalopus aquaticus, assembly GCA_004024925.1. Lineage (NCBI taxonomy): Eukaryota > Metazoa > Chordata > Mammalia > Eulipotyphla > Talpidae > Scalopus > Scalopus aquaticus. The sequence goes on from PVIJ01006587.1 coordinate 27,611, forward strand.
GGCTTGTTCTTGGGGTGACCGGGACCGGAAGGGGCATCGAGGGTCTCGGGCTCTGAAGGTGCCCTGTGTCTTGATCTGAGGCTGTCACCGGTTGTACTCACACCGTGACACTTCACTGATGTTCCCTACTCGTGTACTTTTCTTGCATGGCATCCCTCAGTAACCTTCACCACTGAGAGTGCACATGCAAGTGTGAAGATTTTACGTAGAAATGCAAGGTCACCTCACAGGACCTGAGATGGAGAGACAGGAGACCTGGACTCCTAACAGCAAGTCAAAGGGGAAGCAGATATGGTGGACCCAGGCGCTGCAGGGAAGATGTATACCCCATGGCTGCCGCAGGGCACTTGCCACAAGAGTCTTACCCAGGGTGCCCTCTAGTAAAGGGGTTTCCAAATGGCATCCACAGGGGCTCAGGGTTATAGGGTCCTAGAGAAACCTGAATATACGGACCTCTGTTCTTAAGCCCCAGGGACCCTCAGAACAAAATTGTTTATAATCTCCGTATCTGGCCTTTCCCTGCAGAGGTAGAGAATGGGTAGGAGGTATAACAATATTATACAGAATCATCTCTTGGATGGAAGTGAGGGGAAATGTTCCCAACATGAAAATAAACTACCAGGGCCTTATAATCAGAAGCCCAAAGGAGCCAACCCACAGCTGGGCACCTCAAGGGCCAAGGGGAGAGGCCTCCAAGCACTCTTTGGAGCTCCTGTCACCCAAAGTCAGTTCAGGAAGTAACATCCAAAATAGCAACTCCAGGCCTCCGTGGTGGCGCAGGAGTTAAAGTCTCAGCCCTATGATGCTATCCGCAGCCACTGCGGCACGAGTTCCATCCCCAGCCAGGGAGCTGACCCACATGGCACAGCAGACCTCTCCTGTCTCACCCACTGCTCCCCTCAGCAGTGTATTTCAGTCAATCTGCCTGTTCTGCTCCCCACTCTGTCTCTGGTGAATCCTCTCAACCCCCCCCCCTCCAACACACACATCTGGCCTACACCCCAGCTCTTGTATGCATAAATAAACAATAATGAATCTTTTTAAAAAATAGGCACTCCCCTCCCTCTGGTACATGCCATCCTGGGGGGGAAAAGCAGAGATCTACCACTTTAAGATCAGGAACCATTTAATCTACTCTTGCAGTGCAAGACAAGCTGTTGTTTTAGACTCCTGAGCCTCGGGTATCAGCAGTCAGCCAGCCCTGACATAACAGATTGGCTGAGTTCAGGGAAGAATTCTGCATTTATTCCTACAAATCAGTATTCGCCATCTTTCTTTGAAGACCCTGGTCACCCCAACTTTACCATCTTGTTTTCCCACCAATTAACCAACAATAAGCAAGTATTCTTCACTTTGCCTTCCTGTATATAATCAATTATACCTCAGGCTTTGCAACCGGTAGGTGGACAGGAAATAGACAATGGGAGAAGCTGGAGCAATGGGGAGAGGGCGCCACCTAGGGATGAACATCGGAACTCCAGTCTCATCACGGTAAGGTCTCAAGACTCTGGTGTCCTCCCCATCAACCTCTGACAAAGATTTTCAAAAAATAGATTCACGCCTCCCTGGTAGCGCAGCGGTTAAGCGCTGCGCTATGGAGCTGTAGGCAAAGGCGACGCAAGTTCAATGCCTGGCCAGGGAGATTCCCACATGGTGTAGCAGACCTCTCCTGCCTCGCCCGCAGCTCCCCTCAGCAGTGTGTTTCCGTCAATCTGCCTGTTCTGCTCCCCACTCTGTCTCTGGTGAACCCTCTTGCTGCCCCACGCCTCTGGCCTGTACCCCAGCTTGTATGCATAAATAAATAAATCTTTTAAAAAAATAGATTCAATCTGGAAATACCTACAACCACTTGAAATATACGTGATCTCAGTACATTCCACTTACTCTCTTGCACTCATGGTGAAAGCAGACACTGGCCATCTCCAGCAGCCCTGTTATTTCAACACTGATGTCCCCTGGCTGGCTCAACTTCCTAAATCCTATTTGACTTAGACTGATATTAAACTCTTCTTCACTGCTTGAATAAATCTGAGGCTCAGGAAGAGTTTAGACAAAAGAAGGAAGTGGGCTGGAACTGGTGTTTGGTCATAGGAGGGAAAATCACAAATAAATAAGGACTTATTTGAATCTTCTCTCTCACCATCTAGTAAATATTTATAGAATGTAGTAAAAGCTCACAGCTTAGAATCCTGATAAGAACAACTTCCAATAGTCACAAACTAAAACTGTAATAAATACTCTTATTTTCAAATAGAAAAACAATCATGTTCAGACCCATATAAGTCACTAACTGCCGCTAGTCTCAGCATATACACAGCCCGGGCAGACGTGGCAGAATCTAAGATGAAATGTGCTTGCCCTAATAGAACATTCTGCTGGAAACAAAGGCGGTCTCTGGGGATTCCATTTCTTCTCCCCTCACCACTGTCCCTCAGTTCCTAGTAGGCTCAACATTATGTCTACACCCCATACTTCCATTTCTAATGAACTGAAATGAACCCACAATGACTGAATCGAGATGAACAGTCCTTACCTGGGATTTCCGATGATTGGCTCTAAGAATAAAAGGCTTAATCAAAAGCATCCAGGGCACAGAAATCAAAGCCATAATGACAAAGAAACTCTGGACTTCTTGCTGCAAGACCAAAATGACAGGATCCAATCATTTCAAGGTGACCGAGCTGAGTAGTTTAGACACGAAGATGCTAAACATGACTCATTTCACTTGTAGTGTATTTTCAAAGCTCTAAAGCATTTCTGTGAGTCCTTCCACACTCCTGCCTTGGAGCTGCAGAGAGAGACGTGTCAGCCCACTGGGGCCCAGTTCCAAACAGGGCGGGCACTGGAAGCTCCTCATCCCTGACTGTCTAAGCAGCCCCTGTCGGACACCCACATCACAGGTAACGGTCGTTCGAACAGGACATGCTCACGAGTCACATCGCGATGGCCTTTGTCCCTTTAACTCTGTCCTGTGGGGGAAGTATCTCCTAGGCACTCAATGGAAATGTGGCCGCACAATGACTTCAGGGTCACTTGGCAGCAGCCCCAAGGTTTTGGGTGACTTGAAGTCACAAACATCATCTGAAGCAGTAATTGTATATTTCCAATACTAGCTACTTATTTTTTTAAATATATTTTAAATATATTAAATTTAAATATATTTTAAAAACACTAAAAACATATTTTAAATATATTTTTAATATATATTTTTATTGTTATTTATATTTTTAATATATATTTTTATTGTTATTTATATCTTTTACATTTTGTATTCCCCTTGGGTAACCCACCACCAATTCACCTGTGACCCATCTCCGTGGTCCCTTGTGTCCTTTTCTACTCCATTTTGTGCCCTTACCCTCCTGCCCTCCACTCCTGAGTGTCTCTCTCCTATTTGGTTTCCCTATATTCCTGTTATAAGTGAAACCATTCGATATTTTTCTCTTTCTTTCTGGCTTATCTCACTGAGTATGATCCCCACTAGCTACTTATTGAAGCTCTCTTGCTTTCTCTTAAAAAACAAAAATGCCTGACACTCCCCAGCTGGCTTTCAGACTCTCGCTGCAGGGGAGCTCCCTAAGAGACTCTGGGGGTCTAGATGAACTGTCTTCTGCTTTCTCCCACAAGTCACTTTGTGCTGAGGCGTCTGTGGTCTTAAGTTCTGTTGAAACCCACGAGTCACCCCATTTTATCTGTTCTCCCACCCTCATATGCCCCCACTTCCATTCTAAAGCTGGTCACCAGCTTGGAAGAACGGCCAGCACTGCTATTGTCAGAAGAAGCCAAGGGCCTAGCCAGGGCTGTGGGAAGCTGGACAGTCACAGTGAAAGGAAAACATCCCTTCCGTCTCCACCGCATTCGTCGTGTGGATTGTAAGGAGATTTGCCCTGAATGTCTTACTGCTCGATCTTCTTCCCTCCTCCACTGTGTAAGCTCAAGAGGGAGGAACCACATGGACGCACAAAGTGGAAGTCCCAGTTCCCTGAGCACAAAACCACCTCACACCTTACTGCTGGCCCCCCAGCTTTATGTGAGGTTTTTCCTCCTCATGAGATGCAGAGCAACTGGAGGGGGGGAAGGAGGAGGGAAGGGAAAGAGGGAGGGAGGGAGGGAGGGAACTGTTCTCCTTTGAGACTCAAAAACAGTCCTCAGTCAGCCAGGGCAGTGGGGATGGGCTTTGTTTATTAATTGCACTGTCTCTTCCAGCTTCATGACCCCAAAATGAAGTTTTAGAAACTCCACAGTGGGTCAAGATAATGAATCTTCCTAACAGGGCCTGGGGAAGGCAGCCAACTCCATCAAGTGTGTGAGCAGAAGAGCTGGACAAGCCGTTCACTCAGCGCTCAGTATTATTCCAGGCAGTCAGCCCGCACGACATCTGTGCTGAACCTGAGTCCTCTGCTTAAAGGAGAAGACTGGTTTGGGACCTGAAGTAAGCATCCATTTAGACTCCAGGATTCAGGGCCTCCCTGGTGGCACAAGGGGTTAAGTCTCAGCTCTATGAAGCTATCGGCAGCCACTGCAGCATGAGTTCAATCCCCAGCCAGGGAGCTGACCCACCTGGCACAGCAGACCTCTCCTGTCTCCCCACTGCTCCCCTCAGCAGTGTATTTCAGTCAATCTGCCTATTCTGCTCCCCACTCTGTCTCTGGTGAATCCTCTCACTCCCCCACACCTCTGGCCTATACCCCAGCTTGTATGCATAAATAAATATATCTTTTTAAAAAAGATATTTTAAAAAATAGACTCCAGTATTCATCAAATGAACCTGCCAAACACATTTATTTGATGTTCACAGCCGGGAGGTGTTCAAGGCCATGCTGATATATAATGAAATGTGGTGACAGGTGGACAGCGCCTCTCAGAGGGCGGGTCTCCTCTGCGGTTATCTACCATCATTCTTTCTTTAAAAAAAAAAAAAGGTTTATTTTTATTTATTTATGCATACAAGAGCTGGAATGTAGGCTAGAGGTGTGCGGTGGTGAGAGGATTCACCAGAGACAGAGTGGGGAGCAGAACAGGCAGATCTACTGAAGTACACTGCTGAGGGGAGCAGCGGGTGAGGCAGGAGAGGTCTGCTGTGCCATGTGGGAAGTTCGCTGGCCAGGGATCGAACTCATGCTGCAGTGACTGGTGACAGCTTCATACACTGAGACTTTAACCCTTTGCCCCACCAGGGAGGCCCCTACCATCCTTCTTGATGAAAACCCTGTCATGGGCAATTTTTCCCCTTATTGTTGTTGCTGCTTCTGTAGGGGAGAACAGTAGGAATCAAAGTTAAGAGGAAGAGAGAGAATTCCTCTTCATGCACCTTTATGACGCTAATGAAACACAAGGGCAAGTCTCTTTTATACGTGGTATCTGAGAAAACAAACAAACAAAAAGCAAACTCATAGGAAAAGATCCCAGAGACAAGGGTGGAGGAAGAAGAAATGGAAGGAAAGTGGACAAAAAGCACAAGCTTCCGGTTATAGGACATCAGTCAGCAGGAGGGAAGGAACATAGGAGGTGATGAGGGATGAAGGCTAACACTGCTGCCCAGTAGGGCGGAAGGCTGTTGAACAATAAATCCTAAGAATCTTCATCACAAGGGAACGCTTCCTTTCTTTTCTTCTTTCTCCCTTTTGTTGTACGTACATGAGCGTGGGCTGTTAGCAGAGCCAACTATAGTCAACACTCCATAATCTCGGCACATCCAGCTATCACACAGTAAGCCTGAAACTCCTTCACATAGGACAATAATTTCCCAGTTAAACTGGGAAAAGTAACTAAGTAAATAAAGAAAACACTGGTACGTCCATGGGAAATGAAAACAAGCCCATGAGGATGTGTTTCGCCAGAGAAGGAACGTGACTTAACTCGGACACCCAGGACGAGGGCCCAGGGGCACCAAGAGGTCCCCTGGCACAGGAAATGAGCCCTGAGTATGATCTAGAGGAGTCAGAACCCATCACGGGGGTCCCCTTTTTGTGAAAGTCACTTCAAACAATGTTATCAGGCCAAGCATTGGGAGGGAGAGGCCAAAGGAGAGGACTATTTGTATTACCCGAGAATCACCCACTGAGTTAGTTTTATATCCAGCTCCTATGAACATTTATACCTTCAAAAAAAAATTATGAAGTATGGGGCCTCCCTGGTGGCCTGGGGGTTAAGTCTCAGCGCTGTCACCACTATGGCCTGAGTTGGATCCCGGCCAGGGAGCTGACCCACATGGTGCAGAGTATTTCCGTCAATCTGCCTGTTGTGCTCCCCACTCTGTCTCTGGTGAATCCTCTCACCCCCTGCACCTCTGGCCTGCACCCCAGTTCTTCTGTGCAAAAATAAAATCTTTAAAATAAAGTAAAATATGAAGAGGACAGTAGCGAGGCAGAAAGAAATGGAAAGTCAGAATGGGAACGAAGCCCAGCTGTCGGGATGTCCTGTCCACAGAAGAAGAGTCAAAAAGAAAAGGAAAAGCATCTCCACCGAGGCTCACAGGAGGCTGAGCACGGCCCACTGTTTCCCAGAATCCACCAGCCATGTGAGCAGAGGGCTCCGTCTTGATTCTATTTCGATTATCTTTCTTGCAAACCTTAACTAGAGTTTATATTCAAAATAAATCGCCAAGGGTCCTTAGAACATTTATACTTTCAAGCCAATCATTGTGAAGGATTATCTTTTTCTTTCTACACAATGAACACGTCATTTTCCAGCATCACCCTCGTGCTGTATCGTCCATGTGGGAGTGGCAAGCCGCCTCTACACCTGCACCTTCATCCAATAAGCACCTTTTGAGGGCCTCCTTGGTGGTGCAATGGGATAAGCGCAGCACTGTGGAGCTGTCGGCAGCGGCGGCGCCGGACGGCGCGAGTTCCATGCCCGGCCGGGGAGATTCCCACATGGCGCAGCAGACCTCTCCTGCCTCGCCCGCTGCTCCCCTCAGCAGTGTATTTCAGTCGATCTGCCTGTGCTGCTCCCCACTCTGTCTCTGGTGAACTCCCTCATGGCCCCACGCCTCTCTTTAAAAAAAGAACCTTTCGAAACTTAAAGAACCTACTGGGTGCTGAGACCACTCAGCCTTGCACGCGCCACTATCTGCCACACCCAAGAGGATGAGAGGGACTGGACGTCATCAGATGCATAAAAGACCCACAAGTACCTGGTGCTCGTACAGGGGCGCATTGGAAGAGTCACTGTAGTTAAACAGAAACATGTTGATGAAGTGGATGAGGATGCTGGGCGTGCGCCGGGACACGTGGACGTCGAAGTGGCACCATTTGAAGATGATCATGAAAACCAGGTATCCAAACAAGCACAGGATAAAAATCATCTCAGGGATAAACTGCAGAAGGATGTTAAGAATTTTTCTGAAGTATCTGCAGGTGGGAAATGGACATACATGTGAGACAGAAAGCAGGGCCTCCCTGGTGGCGCAGGGGTTAGGTCTCAGCACTATGAAGCCATTGCCAGCCACTGTGGTCTGAGTTCGATCCCCGCCAGGGAGCTTCCCACAGGGCGCAGCAGACCTCTCCTGTCTCCCCGCTGCTCCCCTCTGCAGTGTATTTCGGTAGATCTGCCTGTTCTGCTCCCCACTCTCTCTGGGGAAACCTCTCACACACACACCCCCACACCTCTGGCATACACCCCAGCTTGTATTTGTATACATAAATAAATAAATCTTTTAAAAAAATAGAAAGCAACTGATTGTTCCATATCCATTTCCCAGCAAGCAGCAGGTGCTTTAGCACAAAAGATTCAACAAGAAGCAGGGAGGAGGGGCAGAGTCTAAGCAAGGTCATGCCCAGATCCTGCCCAGGTAGAGCTGGTAACTGGGCTACACATAGGCCTCACCTGCAGGCCCAGCTCATGGGGACAGACTCAAAGCCACAGCAAGTCTCAGGCAACTTTTCTCCTTCCCTTCTCCTAAGGACGCCCTAAGCAGGGCTCATCACACAAAGGTGCTTGGTCCCAATTCTGCCCACCCCATTTTGGTACAGCCAGTAGGTTAAAGTGGGTTTTTCTATTTCTAAATGGCTGAGGGTAATCAAAAGAATAACAACAGTATTTTATGCAACATGAACATTACATGAAATGCAAATATCAGGGCTCATAAGTCAAATTTTAGTGTCCATTTATGTGCTGGCTATAATGCTTTTCTGCTACACCCCCAGACTGAGTAATGATAACAGAGACTGGCCTGCAAAACCCAAAATATTTACTTTCTGGCTTGATGCAGGAAGTCTGACAACAGAGAATTTCTCCAAGGTTCATGTGGAGGCATCCAAGTTGAAATGTCAGTAATTGCAAGAGTTATTTGAGGGCAGAGGGAGACCCTGGATGAAGCAGCACAGCTAGAGACAGGCGAGCACGGCCCACAAAAGCCTCATCCAGAAAGTCCTTTCCAGCATGATTATCATTTAATTATCCTCCTTCAGTAGCAACAGCACCAGGGGGCTTGTCGGCAGCTGACTCCCTCTGCATTTCCAGTTCTCAGGTAGAATCGTAATTCTCAGACTTTCAGGCTGGTGCTGCTCCCGTGTCATTGGCCAGAGCTGGTTCCATGGCGGCACCAGCTCCGGCCAATGACACGGGAGCAGAAGGCGGCTCTGTCCCTCTGGGTGGAAGCTTAAGAATCGAGTGCCACACCCCCTCTCCTTCTGCCAGAGCAGTGGGGTATGGCTGGACCCTGGCTGCCTGTGCAAAGATGGCAGCAGAGACGTTCGGGGGAGTCGCCACAAGTAGTGTTAGTATCTTGAGCCACTGAGGCTGGGGCTACTGGCTACTACGCAAGCACCTGACCCGTCCTGTCCACTGCGCGCCATCCCATGGCAGGAAACGGTCTCAGAGCTGCCCAGCGGGTGTCTGTGACCCCACAGCTCCTGAGAGTCGGAACCAGTAGTTCTGGCTCCAGACCTGGTCTCCTGGACCCCACGGGCATTGGGGCAACCTCGCGTGCTCCTAGACTCCACGGTGAAGTGTCAGGAACACCTACAGTTGCACCTTCCGCACAAGGTAGCTCTGAATAGGCGCCCTGGAGGCATCAGGTATACACCTTCAGCACAAGCCAGGATGAGCAGCTTTCCAGAAACGGATCTCACAGCAGGAAAGGGACAGACAGGAGAACCTTGAGCGCCCTCAAGAGGGGCTGCTGCAGGAGGTAGAAGTGACTCAGGGGGGTGCGCAACGGGTTAAGTCTCAGCCTGTGAAGTTATCCAGAGCCACTGCAGCATGAGTTCAGTCCCCAGCCAGGGAGCTTCCCACATGGCACAGCAGACCTCTCCTGTCTCCCCACTGCTCCCCTCAGCAGTGTACTTCAGTTGATCCGCCTGTTCTGCTCCCCACTCTGTCTCTGGTGAATCCTCTCACCGCCCACACCTCTGACCTACACCCCAGCTCTTGTATGCATAAATAAATCAGTTTTAAAAAAAAATGTGACTCAGATGAGGCTCAGCATCTGAGGGTCCCCTGGCCAAATTTCACTATGTGCCCATCCACTGTGTCCCCATCTACTATGTCCGTCACCGAGCCAGGTGACAGCACCAACCAAGGCCTTCCAGGTGGCAGACAAGGTGGTGTGGGCTTGCTGGTCCCTCCTGAGCCCTCAGGTATTTCTGAGGCAAAAGGTGCACTCACCTGTGAGAGACTCCGCTTAGCACAAACAGGTGCCATTTCCGGCAAACCGGCTTGTCAGCCCAAGCGGGTGGCTCCCGGGGGGAAGGAAGCTCCTGCCCAGGCCCAGGGCCCCTGCTCACCACGGCTGGGCTCAGACCCACTAGGGAGAACTTACACATGATTGAAAAGACTGAGCAGGACTCCGAAAACCATGTGGACAATGCCCAGGATAACGGACATCTTCATCTTGTAGGAGTTCAAGAAAGTTAGTTTGTTCGAAGCCAAGTTCCAAATCTGCATGGAAAACATACACAATGGAGTACTACTCAGCAATCAAAAAAGACAACTCATGTCATTTGCAGCAACATGGGTGGAACTAGAAGGGACAATGCTCAGTGAAATGAGTTAGAAGGAGAAAGAGAAATATCGGATGGTTTCACTTACAGGAGGAACATAGGCAAACCCAGGGGATCAGGGAAATAAACAATAACAAATAAATAAATCACAACAAAGCAAAACAAAAATAAACTGACAAATATAAGCCAGAGACATTCTGCAGGGGGAGGGGAGGGAGAGGGACCAAAATGAGACAAGAAGAGCACAAAGGACAATGGAGATGGTGCATGGGTGAATTGGTGGTGGGAATTCTATGGAGATTACATCTGGGCAAAGAAAGAAAACATTGTACAAAAATGAACAATTATGAAATATATATATAAATTTAAAAAAAAAAGCAAGCACGCATTTGGGGCTCACAAAAGGGAAAGAACCAAGCCCCTTACAAATGCAACTTGACAGAGAGAAGTGCCAGACCCCTAGGTGCCCTTAGTAAAACAGCATGTGTCTGGAAGAAAACTGGGGAGAAAATCCTACAGGCTCTACTCCTCCCCCCAAGCCTCCACACCCAGTTCTAAATGACACATTTTGCACAAATCTGAAACTTGCCTCAGTTCTCTTAATAATGGTACAGACCTCTGGCGCAGAAATGTAGCCTACCCCTTCTTAACAAGGCCCCTTTTAGAATTTCACCCTGCTTCACTTACAGAGGACTTTCCCAGGCCCTTCCCAAGGAGCCACTCCCGATGTAACAAATACTTCTTAGCACCACATATCAGACACGGGCCCTGCCTCCTTCTCCTGTTTTAAAAAGAGTCCTCAGGGGGCCTCCCTGGTGGCGCAGCTGTCGGCAGCTCGCGATGGGAGTTCGAAGTCCAGCCAGGGAGAATCCCTGCCTCGCCCGCTGCTCCCCTCAGCAGTGTATTTCTGATCTGCCTGTTCTGCTCCCCGCTCTGTCTCTGGTGAACCCTCTCGCCGCCCCACACCTCTGGTCTGTATATACAAATAAATAAATCTTAAAAAAAAAAAAAAAAAAAAAAAAAAGGAGCCGTCAGGCTTGCAACGTGAGGGACCCAAGTATCAACCTGCCCCAAGGGAGACTGACCCAAGCCAGCGCTCAGACGGTTAGGGGGCTGGGCGGGGTCTCAAGGGTGAGACCCCAATAATGACCCCAGTGAAATCCCAGACACCCGTGGTCTCCACTCCCAACCCCAGGCAAATGATTCTTACTCCTAACCCCTCTGGAAATTTGGGTGCTGAGGACTTGCTAGGCTGCCTGCCAGAGACCCAAGTCCTCAGCACCCAAATTTCCAGAGGCTGCTCATCGGACGCCCTTCTCCAAACTCCTCTGCATCTGCGAAGCAGCCAGCCTCACACAGGCACAGCCAGGCACCGAGCGGCCCGCGCCGCCCCAGCACAGGCGGAGGCAGGCACCACGTGTCTCAGCTTCCTTCCGGGGCTGCCCGCCGGACGGTTACAGAGGTGGCTGCCGGGAAGAGGGGGTGCAACTCCATCACAGGCTCCCAGATACCAGAAGCACCTGCTCGCCCCTCCCCGTCCAGCCTGGCATAGAAGCTGAAGCAGGCTCCCCCTGCACCCTCTGCCCGCGCTTTGCCCACCTCTTGGCCAGTCCCTGTGGGGTCACTTGGCACGGCGGGGGCAGGATTGCCAGTCCACTTTGGACCCAGGCACGTCCGAACGCCGGCCACACACATCCGTGGGCAAGCGCGGGCGGGCTTGCTTGCACTAAGCTCTTGCTTGAAGCGTGTTTGTTTATCTCACTGAATCCCAACAGAAACCCTATGGGCTGGACATACGTATTCCCATTGCACAGATGAGGGAATTTATCTTAATCTCAGAGTGATTAAGTTACTTACACATTTAGGAAGAAACAATATAACAGCAAAGACAGTGATTTACCGGGTTAATGCACCAGATTCTGTTCTGGGTGTTTTACATGTAAAAGTCATTTAATCTTCTGAGCAGACCTATGGGTTATTATATCCACTGCACAGCTGAGGAAACAGATACCTGGAGAGGCCAACTGGCTAAAAGTCACAAGATAATAGAAAAGCCGCGACTGAAACACAGCCGATTGGTTCCGAAGCGTGAGTTTTTAACCATTGCGTTCTGTTCATTTATTACAAGATATTCACAAACACCTTGAGAAAGACCATTTGGCTCCAATGCACATTTTTCAATTTGATTCACAAATAGACACCGAACACAGTTAATAAATGCAGCTATAGAAATTTAGATTATGTGAAAATCAAACCCTTCACTAATACATGTAAAGCACTAATAGCCACAGAGATGCTACGTTCAAGGGGTTAGCTCTGGGGCAATCTTATTATTATTTTTAAAATAATATTTGCATTAAATGGATTTTAAAATCCTATTTACATACTATTATGGGGGAAAATTATATCTTAATGTTACTAGGAAAACTTATTTTCTACCCTCACATTTCTTCCTTTTATTTCTAACTGGGAGCAGATGGCAAAAGATGCAAGCAGAGTAGAAACTCTGGTCCACTTGGTTCTGAAATGTGAAATACACTACCCTTTGTGAAGAGCAGAACTAGGCAGACAGAATCTGCTGATGAATAAAATGTGGGCCGGGGGCCTCCCCGGTGGCGCAGCGGTTGAGCGCTGCGCTGTGGAGCTGTCGGCAGCGGCGACGCGAGTTCGACGCCCGGCCGGGGAGAATCCCACATGGTGCGGCAGACCTCTCCTGCCTCGCCCGCTGCTCCCCTCAGCAGTGTATTTCTGATCTGCCTGTTCTGCTCCCCGCTCCGTCCCTGGCGAACCTTCTCGCCTCCCCACGCCTCTGGCCTGTACCCCAGCTTGTATGTATAAATAAAAAAATAAAATCTTTAAAAAAAAAAAAAAAAAAAAAAACAAATGTGGGCCGGGAAGGGAAGAAAGAGGAAACAGTCAAAGTGATGAGATTCAGTGCAAACGGAGGTCAGCTAGACCTTAAAGTCTCCCGCTCTCTACTTCCCCCGCTTTGCTAATCATGAAATTCCTCGGATAACAATAAGGCCTTCCAGTCTACAAAAATAACAAGTTACATTTGTTCTCAGCTCTTTGCAGTTCACATGTCAGCTTTCAAGGGCTTTACTTCTTTTGATAAAACTTAGACTGAAAGTGACTGTGGTGGTAAAGGTAAACAAATCCTGGATGAAGCTTTCAGTCTTTACAAGGGAAGGGAGGCAGGCAGACTAAGGGAAGCCCCAGGAAAACTGAAGGGCCGCTGGCCCACAAGATAGCACAAAATAGAGAAACAAGTTTATGGCCAGTGTGTTTACTCCCAATTGTCAGTAATTAAACTGAGATTCTGGGTTCTCTTCCACAAAAAGAGCTTAGGGGAAACACTGACAGATAGGTCTTGACTAGTTTATTAGTTCTAGATTGCCATGCTCATTTGGAACACAAGGCCGCCACCTGGTGGCAGTATGCATTAGTCTCTCATGGGTTCTTAATTTCTTGAAATGGGTCCTCTTGAAATCTAAAGGCTGTGGAAAGAAGCAGCTTTGTGTTGCTTGGCTCCAATCCAACTGAGATAAACATAACAAGTAAAAGTTAACACATAGCTTCTTTAAAAGCTGTATCAATTCTGGGGCCTTCCTGGTGGTGCAGAGGTTAAAGCCGAGCACTGTCAAGCTATCTGCAGCCACTGCAGCATGAGTTCAATCCCCCAGCCAGGGAGCTGACCCACATGATGCAGCAGACTTCTCCTGTCTCCCCGCTGCTCCCCTCAGCAGTGTACTTCAGTCGATCTGCCTGTTCTGCTCCCCAATCTGTCTCTGGTGAATCCTCTCAGCCCCCACACCTCTGTTCTATACCCCAGTTCTCACATGCATAAACAAAAATAAATCTTTAAAAAAAAAAGTTGTATCAATTCTCTACAGTAAAATAAAGCAAAAATTAAAGCAAATCCAAATTTCTCTAGGAAAAAGGGAGACATGACCCTTTATAGGAAAATGTCAAAGTAGGAACTTGACTAGGATGCAAAATTGCCTATTTAATATACAACTTTCCAGTTAGCGAAGCACCTTTAAAAGAAGCAACCATTCGCTATCAGAGGTATAATTAATGGACTAAGAGGCCAATGTTTGCAAACTTGTATGGGAATTGACCCAGGAGCTGGGTAAAGAGCATGTATGGGGTATTGATTAGAATCCAGTGCAGAGTCTCACAAAAAGCTCCAATACACATCACTGTGTAGTTTGCTCATTTGACAGTTTCTGGCATTCCAATCCCTAGCCAGAGACATCCTCAGCAACCCATTCTATATAATAAGTATTTAACCCAAGAAAATGTTATTACCGGGTCAATCCCAAATGGGTATGGATTTCCAGAGAACACTCCTGGAATGGCGGGGTCCAGCTGTAAAAGTGGATTTTCTTCTATTATGTGCTTACTATACAGAGAGAAAGGAAAAACAAAGACAAAACCAATGATCAATCAGAGGCAGGAAAAACTACAATGTTGCCGTCAGTCGTGAATTGCAAGCCAATGTCTGTCAGGGCAGCTCATCAATTTGGCTCATTCAATTATTCTATGAATGAATGTTGAACACCTACTATGTGTCAAGTATGGTCCTAGGTGCTGAGACAACAGAAATTACTGCTTGTCCCTCAGGTGTTCACAGACTGAGTTTCCAAAGGACTCTCAGTGTACTGGGGTTCAGTGATGCAAAACAATTATACTATTGAATATACATCAGCAAAGACAGAAGGGGCAGGTGTGAAGGGAGCATACAGGAAATAAAACCATTCCAGGCTCCAGACTCAGAAAGCTTCCTGGGGATACACGGGCTGATTCTGGAGGAACAAATCAGCCTTCACTCAAAAATTGTGGCTCAGGGCCTCCCAGGTGGCGCAGTGGTTAAGCACTGCGCTGTGGAGCTGTCAGCAGCAGCGACGCGAGTTCAACGCCCGGCCAGGGAGATTCCCACATGGCCCGGCAGACCTCTCCTGCCTCGCCCGCTGCTCCCCTCAGCAGTGTATTTCTGATCTGCCTGTTCTGCTCCCCGCTCTGGCTCTGGTGAACCCTCTCGCCGCCCCACGCCTCTGGCCTATACCCCAGCTTGTATGCATAAATAAAAAATAAATCTTTAAAAAAAATTGTGGTTCATTGGCTGTCTTTGAATCTGTGTCCCTTCTTTGTAGGAATCTCTTCTTTTCTCTTCCAGCGCAAAGAGATAAGAGCATTTGGGTTTGGGGTTGTTTTTACAGAGAATACATCTATGGAGGGTCCAAGAATGAGTGAAATGATGAAAAGCAGAGAGTTGTCAACTCCGCCAGGTGGGCTAGAAATACGCCCTTCCTCCTGCAACTGAGGTGCTGGGGTATTAGGAAGCCTGATTGTGCTGGCCAGTCCTCAATGGACGGTGGCAACAGCTGGCCATGAGTGGCCATCCCAGACACAATCCCTGCCCCCAGGGCACGCTTCGGTGACAATGGTTAGATTTAGTGAGCAGAGATATGGTTCATGTTTCAACAAAGAGAAAAACCACTCCTGACAAGAGGGAGCTGGCTAGGCACTGTGTCCACGGTTGAATACAAACCATTCCCCAGAACACCAACATCTGGCAAGACCCCTGGAACTGGTGGCTCAAGACAAAAACAAGCAAAAACAAAAAACAAAAACAAAAACAAACAAAAAAAAATTCCACAATCAGAAATGGGCCAAAATTAGACCTGAACTTGTCCACACCATGAAAATGACCAAACAGTCATTCATCCTCACAAGTGCCGAATCCTCTAAGGACTTTCTAGCACCCTAGAATGGAGAAAGGAGAATTTCCAACAAATGGTGCTGAGTAAACTGGACAGACACTTGTAAAAGAATGAATCACTGAATCACTCTAATTCCATGCACAAAAAGAAATTCAAAATGGATGAAAGACTTTGATATAATCCCTGCAACAATAAAATATGCAGAAGAAAGCACTAGTGGTACATTTTATGATGTCAATGATAGATGCATCTTTGGGGGCACCAACCTCTGCAGCAAGGGAAAGAAAAGCAAGCATAAATAGTTGGGACCACCTCAAATTAAAAAGGTTTCACAGAGGGAGAGGAAATGTTAGCATCAGCCTTTCTTAAAGCAAAACTTCTGTCCTAAATGCTTGGAAGCATAATTTGACTTTTTTTTCTAGTTCCCTGCCTCAGCAAGAGACATTTTAGATGTCACCTTCTTCTCCACAACATCCTGTTTCCAGGACTGCTTATTAGATGCACAGTCTATACCTGCTCTGGCACGTGTTTTTGCAATAGAGCCTGGCACACAGAATGTACTCCATGGTGTACGCGCCATCGGTCTGCAGACTTACTTCCACGTGCCATTTCTGAACATGGGCCGGACACTCCAAGAAGAGCCGAAGATGTTGAAAGACTTGGAGAAGCAGTCGTTGTAAATCAAGCCCGTGTAGATGGAGAAGACGCCCATAAGGAGTATAAGGTAGCGTCCATGGAAGAATGTGTTCCAGATCTAGCCTCGGGGAGACAGAGGGGGCTGTCAGTGGGTTCTGAATCAGACTGTAGGCAAAATAGTGTTAGAAGATGGCTCCTGGGCCTCCCCGGTGGTGCAACACGTTAAGTCGCAGTAATATGAAGCCAGTGCAGCATGAGTTCAATCCCTGGCCAGGGAGCTTCCCACATGGCACAGCAGACCTCTCCTGCCTCACCCACTGCTCCCCTCAGCAGTATATTTCAATCCATCTGCCTGTTCTACTTCCCACTCTCTCTGGTGAATCCTTACCCTGCCCCACACTTCTGGCCTACACCCCAGCTCTTGAATAAAAATAATAAAAAAAAAAAGATGGCTCCATCACCATCACCACAATAGCCACAGCCAGGCATGCAAGCATCCCACAGAGGGGCCATGTGACAAGGCAGAGATCCAAGTGATTCAAAGAAAAAGAGCACACACCTCACCATTTTCCTTGGCTTACATAAGGGACCCCAGAAAAGTCCTAGACTGGAAGTTGTTATTATGAAAACAAAACCACATCAGCTTCATAGTCTTTCATTTAGCCTTGGTTGGGGCATGGAACTGGATCAGAAGCTCAGGCCTTCCTGTGCGGGCAGGGTCTTGAAAGTAGGTGGTCTCAAGTGTTCGCAGGAGAGAAGCACTAAGCCGGCCTCATGTCACCACTGAATCTGACGCAAGTCAGGTCTGCACTCATTTGGGATCTTGTCATTATAAAGCTGAGTCTCTAAGCCTGTACACTAAGAGTAACCAGCCACCCCGAAACACTGGATGGTATGCATCAATCATTCTAAGAAATGCTGAAATGTAACTTTGAGTCTTTAAATATTTATTACAGGAAACTATGTTAAATGTGTGTCGTGGAAAAGTCTATCGGTTAAAGCTTGATTTCCCCAGTAAGCACGTTGCTGATTAACTACGACATTGCTGAACCAGCTCTAGTCAAGTCAACCTGTAATAAAAGACGGATGATACTCTGAAAATTCAGAACAGAGCTAACAGCAAGTTTCCACACTGTAACATGTATTACTATGGACATAAAGTGACGCGAACTGGTTAATTTTGAAATAATGCAAGCTCTTGGGTTGTCTCAATTTTCCCAATACTCTGTAAAGGAACTTCACACAGGCAGAGGCAGTGCAGGTGATAGAGGCTGTGACTCTTAGGCCTTCCCAGTGTTTTCTAAGAGCGCTGACCATGGGCTTGCAGAGGGGATCTGCCATGAAAAAATGTTCATGAAATTTCAAGTGTGGCAAAGGATATTATGAATTAAAATGAACTACTTGACAACAATTTTTGAAAATTATATAATCACACATAAGCATAGGGGGAAAAAAAGGAAAGATACACAAAAATATTTGTTGTGATTCTTTCCAGATAGATTGCTGCATTTTTTCTTTCTTTCCCCTTTTTTTTTTTTTTTTTTTTTTTGCATCTCACAAAGAGCTTTACTTCTAAAACATGTGAAAAGGGTAGAAAAGATACAATTTTCATATGTAGTTTCCCAATTTTGGCAATATTGCTTTCATAATCAAAAAAAAATCTATGTTGGGAAAGAAAACCTAAGTTGAGGAAACGCGCCATGCCTTGTCAAGCCCCGTGTAAAAAGTCCAAGTATTGGACAACACCAAAACATGCAAAGAATTTACCTTTGACCAGGAGTTTTATACTGAGTTTTGACCCCTACTACTTTCCATCTTTCCTTATGTATCATAAGAATAGATCCTTGTGACGGTGAAAACATATATTTTTTTTTATATATTCTACTTACATATAACCACAAGGAGATGAGGAGAGACAGGGACACCCACCTCGTTGTCACTCTTCTGGGAGAGCAGGCGTCGCTCATTGAGCACCATCCAGAGGGCTGCCAGGAGCATCACCGTTCCGTGACCAGAGTCTCCAAACATCACGGCGAACAGGAAGGGGAACGTGATGATGGTGTAGGGAGCTGTGGAAGTGAGAGCCACAGCAGCTGAGTGCCCCAATAGCCTTTGAGCCCCCATCAAAGATTTCTCTAGCACCGCTGCAGGTCCCACACGATCCCCCATGTCTGTCTGACTCTCTCTTCCCTCGCATTCCCACCTCCGCCTACTTAGCTCCCACCCAACTAGGTCTCCAATGAGCAGGCATGACCACTCTCCACTGCACAGATGAGCTGAGTTCTGGAGCTGCTAAGCAGCTTGCCCAAGATGACCAAATTTAATGGGATTTTAAACCAATAGTCTCTCTATGTGTTTTCTATAATCGATACCACCATTTTTTGTCTGTTTCCAGACCATCCACATGAGTCACATACACCTCCAGCAGATATTCAGCCTATGGGGTCCCTGCACTGCTGATCACAAGTTACATTGGGACCCGGCACAGCTTAACTAACGGGCATCTGGTCAACCCCTTTCCTTCACAAACCAGGCTACCAGAATCACACAGCTCAAGTCACTAAGAAGCAAGTCTTCTGACTCCAAGTTCTGCAAGTTCTGGTCCCCCCACAGCAACTACAGGGCTCTGAAGATGCCAGAAGATGGGCCTCCCTGAATGGGTGAAGGAAACAAAACCTGAATTCAGCTGCCTGAGGAGGTTTTCCCTTTAAGGGAGAACAAGTGAATGCTAAACAAAGAACAGCTTTTCAGAAGACAGCACAGGGCAATTAGAACAATCTTAGGAATGTCACAAGGTTTAGGAATTTACCTTCTAGGTCACCTCAGGGGTAAATCTTACCTGATTCTCACACACAAGCTGCCCAGCTGTGCAATGCATCAGGTCCCTTACCTGGGTTTATCTCCCGGTAATTGCCAACGCCATATGCATCTACAATGTTCTGGAAGCCGGCTGTGAATTTATTGGTCCTGTTAAAGGTGGGAGGATCCACTTTAGACTGCACTGCGGTCATGATGGGGACCACGGAGGAGCCACTCAGTTGCTGCAAAGGAACACACAGCAATGGAAGGAGGAGAGGAAGGGCACAGAATGCAAATAGTGGAAGGAAGAGAGCCTTGCGCTTAGTCAGAACATGGGTGAACTTGGGACCAATTCTTGACCTCTGAGACCCATGATTTCATCTGTGCAAGTTAAAACCTTCCTGATACTTATCTAGTTTATCTGCAAGACAGTTCCTTCTGGCAATTTCCACTCTCCTACTCCTGAAACACAGGTGTTACACCACTAGTTCTAGACTTTCTACTCCTGCCCACTCCCTCAAGAGCTTATCCACTTTCCTAATTTCATCCCTAATCTTCCAAATGGCACTGACCCTCCTCCCAATTTCAATTCTTTTTATTTTTTTTTAAATGAAGTACCATTGTTTTACATCCTTGTTAATTTTTCCACAGTATGGGATTTCTCTCCTCAGGTGTGGTCACCACAGCTCTCCAATCACCAAAGCACCAGTAGGCTTCCACCACAGCGTAAAGTGCTCTTCTCCCCTCAGCCCTTCTCACCTTTCCCCTCCCCTCTGCAGGCCTCAGATCTATGGTCAGCTTTCCGGGCTCGTTTTAATGTTGGTCTGTGTCTGACCCTTTGTTTGGTTTCTGTCTGTTTCACATATAAGTGACACCATTCAGTATTTATCTTTCTCCTTCTCCTGGCTTATTTCACTTAGCATAATCCCTTCCAGCTCCATTCCAAATTTCAATTTGTTTTAAATTACCCGCCTAGACTTTGACACTCTTATGCTTCAGCAACCCCACAAAATCTAGGAGCCTCAAAATCTAGGAGAAATCATCAACTCACCCCAAAGCCAGGACCCCCCACCCCACCCCCGTGACCTCCCTTCTCCTTCAGCAGAGTCCTCTAGATTCCTAAACTTTGGAATCATAGGACCTGTCCCCTCTGATCTAATCAATCCCAACTCTTGCTGTGGTCCCTTTTAAAATCCTTCCCACGTTCCCATTCCCACAGCTACCACCTCCACGCGAGTCTCACCATCTTGCTCCAGTCTCTCTCCCTTCCATTTTACCTCAGCCTCCACAGCCTAATCTCTCTTTTAATGAAACAAACAAAGAGCAAGACTTTAGTCATGTTACCTTCCTACTCAAAAACCTTCAAAGGTTTCCCATTGCTTAGAGAATGAAATCAAAGCTCTTTAGTCTGATAAGCTGGACTCCACTGCAATAATGACTTAATCCTCCAATCGCACCTTCAACTCCTACTTCTCTCCATGGAAATCAGCCAACTCCACACCAGACATCTCTCTTCTTCACTTACCCAAGATCAGCAACTCTCCAGGCTCACCTAGGAAACTTCTGGTCACTTCACACTCCAACAGCAGTTAACACCTGCACACTCAGGGGTTAACACACCAGCTAAATGGGTGCTCAAGGTCCTCAACTCTTTGTGGCCATCAATTCCCCTCACCCTGTCAGGAAGCCCCACTTTACAGGTGAAGGCACAGAGAGGTTAAGTCACTTCCCCAAGGTCACACAGCAAGTGGAGGAATTCCTTATGATTAGAGAGCTTTCATGTGTGTCCCTCCTGTGGGCAAGGACTGTGACTTCCTTTTTTCTTTTTACCTGCCCCCCAGCAGCGGACGTACTGCCTGACATAGGTATTTCTTCTTACTGGTGACGATTTTGACAGCTCTCCCCTTGGCTTTTCCTCCTTGTCTCTGACCACTCGGGCCTTTCTACTCCTTTCTGGGGAAGTACATCTGTTAGGTCAGAGGACTGAAGGAACCGCAGCAACGGCCCTAAGTAGGCTGACAGGTGTCTGGCTCCTCCCGCCACATCGATACTGTGCCATCGAAGCCCAGAGTGAGGACCCCTCCCGATAGCCCTGCAGCCTTCTCCACCCTGCAGAGAAGCGCTTCAAACGGGTCATGTGACTCCACCAAGGACCGAAGCCAGAGCCCTTGCGTGGCTCTGTAGCCCTCCTGGCGCAGCCCAGCAGCTTCCCCCACATTTTGACCCGGCCACACCCTCTCTCGAGCCCCTCAACTCCAGGTTCCCCTCAGGGCCCCTCCTCACCTCTTCACCTGCTCACCCACCTATCTTCATGGTTCAGCTCTTGAATCACTTCCTCAAGAGGCACCCTGCCCTCCCAGTCTGGAGGAGAGGCTCTTTTTTTTTTAATTTTTTTAAAAGGATTTATTTATTTATGCATACACGCTGGGGGCGTGGGGCAGCGAGAGGGTTCACCAGAGACAGAGTGGGGAGCAGAACAGGCAGATCGACCGAAATACACTGTTGAGGGGAGCAGCAGGTGAGGCAGGAGAGGTCTGCTGCGCCCTGTGGGAATCTCCCTGGCCAGGCATTGAACTCGCATTGCGGCTGCCGACAGTTCCACAGCTCAGTGCCCAACCACTGCACCACCAGGAAGGCCCAGGATAGGCTCTCTTTAAGTGCCCCATTGAAGCGGCTACAGGGGACGTTAGAGAGTATGGGCTCAGAGGAACACTTCCTGGATTCAAATCCTGCCTCTTGGCCACAGGACATGGCTAAGTCCCTTCCCTCTGTGGTCAGTCTCCTCATCTGCACAGAGAGGATCAAGACGGCTGCGACCTCCCACCCACTCCCACCTCAAGGTCTTTATCTCCAGACCTTCAGCCCCAAAGCTTTTGCTCCTGCCGACCCCCCAATCTCCCTGTGACATTTTGGGAAGTCTCTTCCAACGCCACCTATTCAGAGGGGCCTTCTCAGACACAGCCCTGAAGCAGCACTGCAAGACCCGAAGTCCCAAGCGCTGCCCTGACATCTTCCAGGCCCACAGGAGCCCCAAAACTATGTACACCCTGGCGCTCACCACCTGCCGCCCAACTAGCCCCCCCACCAGAGCAGCCGCACCCTGCCCAGTCTTCAACCTAGTGGGCCTCACTTCCCTGCTGCCCAGGAGAGTTATTCAACGGCTGATCATGTCCG
This sequence comes from Scalopus aquaticus, assembly GCA_004024925.1. Lineage (NCBI taxonomy): Eukaryota > Metazoa > Chordata > Mammalia > Eulipotyphla > Talpidae > Scalopus > Scalopus aquaticus. The sequence goes on from PVIJ01006587.1 coordinate 49,893, forward strand.
CCCATGGAAGCCAGGGACACGCCCTCCTGCCCACTCGCTGTCCCCAAGGGCAGGTTCAAAGTACAACCATCGTGACGGTGGTGACCCCTCCACCCCCACCACCCACGATGAGTGACATGTCACTGCCAGTCTCATGGAGGGACTGTGGGTTCACCCATCTTCTACCATCTAGTGAAGGGTCCCATCTTCACCACTAAGACAGAGTCAGAACAAGCCCCACCCCGTCCTGCCCCCATCACCCACCCCCCATGCCCATCTGACTTCCTGCCCGCCAGGCATCACTGCGGCATCATGCTAGTTACAGACAAGTCTGTCTCCCTCTAGAAAGTCAATCATCAGGATAGGGCATGCTCTGCCAGCAGAGCCCTAGATGCGCTCCTGGTGCCCAGTGACCACCTAGCGAGGTGGGTGCAGAGAGCTGTGAGGATTAACTAGGCAGGTGCACGCTCAGCGCAGCGGCTGACACGCAGCGGGCGCACGCACGTGGGCAACTGTTACTGGGGCCTGGTTACGTGTCTCTCCAGCCAAACCATCAGGAGGCCACGCACAGTCTCTATAGGCTCAACTGGCCCACAGACTGGCACATCCTCGCCTGTCTCTCACTAAGGATCAAAGAGACATTGAACATCTGTAAGGTACCGAGAAGAAAAGGTGATTCAGGCTGTGCCCTTGCACAGCTTGGGGGACGGAAGATACGAGGATGAAGGAGACCATTCTGCCGAGTTCACGTGACTCAGGGCCAACAGCCTGCCCAGGACATGCTCCCCCCACCTCCCCGCGCCCCACTATAACAGGGTGGTCCCCAGGAAAAAGGATGTGTCCCAGGTTCCCTGTCCCACCCAAGGGAGGGTGGAGCTGAGCAGGAGATAAGAAGCTGAAGAGTCAGTCACACAGAGGAGACAGAACACACAGACAGAAGACAGACGGAAGAAGGATGGAGAGCCAGCAGAGGCCCAAGGAGCAGAGAGACTTGTAAAGAAGCTGCACTGGCCTGGACTGATTGAAAGAGATGTGGGTGAGAGACGCGTGGGGAAGTTAACGATGGCTGTGTTGATTTTGGTTTTGATTTTGCTCTGTTGCTCCCAGAATTGTCTGGCTGTTTCTGACCCTTGTGTGTGGGTCCCTGCCAAAAGCTCTTCTAGACCTGTGGCAGGCTTTTGAGATTTGCTCTGGGCCAATCCCGTTTGGGTGGACTTTTACCCACAAGGAGTTGGGTAACATTGGGTGCTTGACCTAGAAAATATATTCTTTGTCTTCTCTGTCTTTTCTAATTGTATTAAAGTCTCTTTCCACAAAAGGCCCTATATGTTTTGTATTGATGCGGCGAATGGCAGAACCCAGTTAGCACAGGGCAGGTCTGGGGTTTCGGGGGTGCCCCTTCTCCCTGCCCTGTGCCCCACCACTCACCGCGCCCTGCTCAAGGGACCTCTTGATGCGCGCAGCGTCGGCCACGGGGAACCAGATCTCGGCGATGACGCACTGCTGGGTGACGTCAATGTTGCACATGTTCAGGATGTGGTAGACAGCCTTCATCTTCTGCACTTTGATGGCCCACGCGTGCCAGTTGGCAGCCGCTTCTTGCAGGAGGCGCTGACGGTGAGACTCCGTTTGCGTTATGACCTGGGCAGAAAACAACACACAGAAGAACCAGGAACATTCATGGGGAGGTTTGGCCACGTGGCAAAAATGGAGGTTCACTGGACAGAGCCACTGTCCAGCCCTGGGCTACCCCCCAGCCCGCAGCTCCATACTCCATGCTGTACTCACCCTAAGAGAGGGAAAGTCCTTAAGCAAAGGGTGTATCTTCCCTTTCTTCTAGAGTCCTCACTGTACTACTGTTATGGGTTGAACTGTGTCCCCCAGAAGATAGGTTGGGGTCATGAGACCCTAAACCCAGGTAATTGTGAACGTGACCTTGTTTGGAATTTGCAGGGGTAATCAAGTTAAGATGAGGTTGCACTGGAGCAGGGGGAGATAGGGCTGGTGGCCTCATAAGGAATTTGGATACTGAGGGACCCAGGGGCCCAGGAAGAACACCCCGAGTGATGATGGAAGCAGAGTTATGCATTTACAGACCAAGGAACACCAAAATTGCCAACAAGTTTCAGAGCCAGGGAGATTGCTTAGTTCGGCCAGGCTGCTATAACAAAATAGCATAGAGACGGGGCTTAGAGACAACAGAAACTTATTTCTCTCAGTTCCAGAGGCTGGGAGTGTCCTGGTTGGTCCAGATCCAGGCCCTCTTCTGAGTCAGAGACTTCAAATTCTAGCTTCACGGGGTGAAGCCTGCCCTGGGGCCTCTTCTATAAAGGCACTGATCCCTTTCAGGAAAGACCTGCCCTAATCACCTAATCAACTCCCAAAGGCCACACCTTCTTAGACCACCCCTTGGGCATCAGGTTATTGACTAAGAATTTGGGGGGGATGGGAGAGAAACACAAACATTCAGACTGTGGCAGCAAGGGGCCTTCCTGTGCCTTCAGGGGCAGCTGGGTTCCCCTAGGAGGGGAGGGACACCTGCATTTCAGCCTGGGGCCTCCAGAACAGTGAGAGAGAAAATCTCTGGTTTTGAATCCACCCAGTTTGTGATGCTTTATTAGAGCAGCCCTAGGAATAAATACACATATGAAAATCCTTTAGAGACATAATCTAGTCAATAAATGACAAGCGGATTAATGAATGAAGAAATCAAAGGACATTTGGCCCACAGAGAATTTGTTGAACAGAATAGGTCTGTCTGGTGATGATAACAATTAGAGTAAGTTTTCAGTGAGCTTTTCCTGTGGCTACCCACGTCATACAAACAGAAGCCTAAGTCTAGTTTTAACTTCTACTTGCTGTGGGAAGTTTCCATAAAATCTAGCATGGAGTATTTGGGAGAAAGAATTTCCAGGGAAACTGCTTCAGGGAAACAAAGTGCCCTTGTTCGGTGACAAAGGAAGAATAGAGAGGATTAAACATACTTTCTGGAAAGGTAAAGATGTCCATTAACCTTAGCATTTTGAAACACACACACACACACACACACACACACACACACCAAATTTCTAAGCAATCATGGAAGGATCTAGAACAACAACCACTAAAAATGAAATTTAATTAAAATGAAATACAAATAAAAATTCAGCGCCACGGTTGCACGGGCTGTGTTTCAAGCATTCAGGGCCACATGTGGCTCACGGCTCTGGCATTGAACTCATGGGGTAGGTAGAACTTCCATCTCCACGGAAAGTTCTCTTGGACTGGGGAGGGAGATCTAGAATATACAATCTGGTGTAGGTCCAGCTGCTTTTAGGAATGACTTTCAAAGCTGCCATGATGAGATGGGGTATATACTCACTACAAATACTACTCAGCGATCAAAAAAGATAAACTCGTGCCATGTGCAGCAACACAGATGGAGCTGGAAGAGATGATACTAAGTGAAATAAGGCAGAAGGAGAATGAAAAATACCGAATGGTGTCACTGATATGTGGAATATAGAGAAACCAAACAAAGGGTCAGACAAAGACTAGCTTAAAAACTAACCCTTGAAAGCTGACTATAGAACTGAAGCCCCGACAGGGGAGAAGAGGGGTAAGAACAAAGAAGGAAGAAGTACCATGGGCTATGGGGGGAGGAGGGGACTCTGGGAGGTTTGGTGGTGGGTGTACTAGGGTGGTGTTACCTGATAGGGGTATCCAAATATGACCTCAATTAAAAATAAATGAATAAATGTTTTTTTAATTGACAAAATAAAGTCTCATATAAGGAGGTAAAAGAGCTGCTGTGATGGACAAAAGCATTCTAGAAAGTGTTGCGTGCAACCCATGACAGGTGACGACAGCCTTGACGAGAGGGTGTGAACTTGGGGTATGTTGACTGTGTTGGGTCTAGACTCCCTATTTTTAAAGAATTCATTGGTGGTGCCAAGAACCAGGCAATTCAATGGACAAAGGAATGGTCAAACTAGTTGGTCAGTTCAGTTGGCTAGTTAGTTGGTCGCAGATGCAGCCTCTCTGGGCTGGCGGGGCCGCCCAAGGCTGACTACAGCTGGGGCCAGTCCTCTGACTTGCAGAATCGCCACCTCCAGCTTGCTGAATTGCTTCCTAATATGAAATTTTGTTCATCAGTGGCTGGATGAGCCCAGCACACCTTCCAGCCAGCCTTGGAGCAAGGCCCTGGAGTCAGGACTTATGTATACAAAGAACAGTGCGAGCCCATCTGCAGAGCCCCCTCGATAGCCCAGGGGACACCCCACTCACGGTGATTAAATCTTCCAGCCTCGTGTTCACACCAGCCAGCATCTCTCTGCGCTCCACCGCCGGCTCTGGGCAGAGGTAGATGGTGGCTCGAAACCTGCGTCCAACACATTGCAGAGGACACATGGGCGGTTGCTGAGACGCCTGCTGTGCGTCTACCTGTGCCCAGCCACCCTCTGCTGGCTCCGGCTCCTTTCCTGGATTCCCAGCCTCAGTGTCTCCTGGGCAGTCAGAGTGAGTCCAGCGCTAAGGATCCCCAATGCGCAGTGTGTACCGTATGAATTAAGCTGTGCTTCTAGAATGACTGAGCCTCATTCAAGCCATGAAACCTGGGCGTTGTATGTAAGACTACAGGCTTGTCTCTTCTTCCCCTCATGTATTCATGTCCTCTTTACTTAGTGATTTGTTCTTCTAAGAGGCTAGATAGGGATGATTCTGTAAAATAAGAAACAAACTAGCATGCAGTTTGCCTACTCTTTAGCAGCTCAGTAGGAATACGCTGAAAGAGTTAAAATGTCTACTTCAGTTACCTTTAAATGATGCTTATTCAAGTTCTCTCTGTTCCTGTTTCCACAGCTATTAAAAGACAACTTCATTTTTAACTCTTCGAGGATGGGAAAGTTATTCTAAGACTCTAAAGACTCTCAAAGAAGCCCCCTGGGTGTATTCTGCGCTGCCTGGTACTGACACACACAGCTGCAGAGGCATCAGTCACTCTTACCCATCGCAGATTTTCTTGATTTTCTGTCTGAGCTGCTCCCCTTGATAAAATATGATAAATATGTTCTTTTTAATTTCTTCTTTCTGGAAAACCAGAACAAGTAAAAAAAGTAGTAATTTTTCTTTCTGGTTAAAATAATAGAAAGAGACGTAAAGTCTTAGTTTTACATCATTTGATCATTTTTAAAAATGATAAATTTAACATTGGAAAACTTTGAGTTGTCCCAGTTGCTCTCAGCTTAGGAGGCAAATGTGGCCTGAAAGCCGCAGCCTCGCTCTTGGCAACACTGGGGGGACCACAGGGGGACCCCATGTTGCACAAAACACCCTAAGCTTAAACAAACCCCCATAAGAGGGGACCAGGGCATTTACAAGGCTCAAGATGAAAACAGCTGACTCAGCTCATCAGTGTGAACTCATACACAACACCCACACTTCAGGGGGTGAGTGGGTGTTTGATATTTAACAAAGGCAAGGCCTGTCTAATGTTTAACTCACTCAGTTATTATAGGCCAATAGAACACTGATTAAAAACATCCCCTACTGCAAGATTACTTTTATAAAACTCCTCTAAACAAAAAAACACTGACTAAGGTGCATTATTAAGTCCAAGTTTGACAAGTCATGAGGGAAATATATCGGCTATACGCATATGTGAAAACGTCCAACATTTACTGTAAGCAAGAACTGTGCTGTTTTATTGGAATTTAGTTTGGAATGGGCAGCAAAGGTAGTTATGAAATCCATTGTTGGAAAAGTTACAACAAAGTCCCTCTGGGCATATGTCAGGGCCCCTCAAGAGTCTCAAAAACACCCACACACTTTAAGCCAGCAATTGTGTTTTCTTGAACTAAAATCATAGAAGAAAGTCAAAAGAAATAATACGCCTGAAGATACTCATCACAATGTCTATATTCTGGAAAGAACTGAAAATAATGTGTTCAAAAATAGCTAATGTCAACTCAATGGAAATATTAGCCATTGATTGAAAAGGGTATCAAAATGAATCATCTCTTGGCAGTTGTTTATTAGAGAAGAAGAAGGAGGATATAGGATTTGGGGAGCCCTCAGCTTTATATTATTTACAAAGGTCCCTTCATCCATGCAGTACACCCCTGGTCCTTTCAGAATCTCTTAGGTCCTCTTGTCTCTGGATCCACCAGAACCAAGAATCCATTTTGAGCTCATCATTTCAGCTCAGTAATTTTCACTGTCAACAAGCACAAGAAACGCTTTCCAGATGCTTACTTCAGAAATACTCTCTCTCAGGACTCCCTGGTGGCGCAAGGGGTTAAGGCTCAGCACTATGAAGCTGTCTACAGCCACTGCAGCATGAGTTCAATCCCCGGCCAGGGAGCTGACCCACATAGCGCAGCAGACCTCTCCTGTTTCATCTGCTGCTCCCCTCAGCAGTGTATTTCAGTCAATCCCCCTGTTCCACTCCCCACTCTGTCTCTGGTGAATCCTCTCACCACCCCACACCTCTGGCCTACACCCTAGTTCTTGTATGCATAAATAAATAAATCTTAAAAAATAAAAAAGAAATACTCTCTACCACCCTGGCTAATTACATGTCAAAACATGATTACGAAAAGTGATGATTCAATGGCAAGGTTTAAAATAATATTCAGGACACACTATAATGTAGGGAGAAACTTATTGTACCTAAAGTGAAGGCTGAAAAGATTTCCATGTTATTACTATAACCATATTAAATTATAACTGCTGGTGGCAAAGGATTAGAGAACAATGCAAGAGAAAAATAAAAATAAAGACACTAGACTGTTTGTTTAATAAGCATTCTTCTATTTTAAATTTGACTATGAAATTGTTTTCCTTGAAATAAAACTTAAAATTAGCACGTTAGCCTCTATTCTGGAAATAAAATTATGAGTCTTTTAGAAATAAGCCCAGCTTCTTGGCATCAAAATGTAAGTGAATTTAAATGTTAACTGGAAGAATGCAAGAACAAACCCCTCAGGAATTAACAAGAGGTGGTGTTCGTAGCGTGGCCACCCCCCAGCAGAATCTGCATTTTAACAAGACCCTGGGTTACCCCAAGTTTGTGAGCACACTGAAGCTCCACTGACCTAAATCCCATCTTAGTTCTTTGCTTGGGTGGCATTAGCACAACTCAGTTTCTGGAAACCAGGGCAGTGAAGAGCCTTGAAGGAATGAACGCTCATGGGGTATTAAAAAGGATCAGTCCTGGGCCACCCTGGTGGTGCAGCAGGTTAATTCGCAGCACTATGAAGCTATTCAGAGCCACTGCAGCACAAGTTCGATCCCCAGTCAGGGAGAGTCCCACATGGCGCAGCAGACCTCTCCTGTCTCCCTGCTGCTCCCCTCAGCAGTGTATTTCAGTCAATCTGCTTGTTCTGCTCCCCACTCTGTCTCTGGTGAATCCCCTCACCGCCCCACACCTCTGGCCTACACCCCAGCTCTTGTATGCATAAAAAAATAAATCTTTTTTTTTTAAAGAGGCAGTCCTTGAACTGACCTTTTAAAGGTAATTTTTAAAAAGGAAAGGAAACAAGAAAAGAAAGGAGAAAGAGAGGACATAGACAATCGCTTCATAGAGCCACAGATTCAACATCTGGGAGACTGAAACTCCTCCAGGGTTCACAAAACTACTCCTCTGGCAGGGAGCACAGGAAACTGGAGATAACTTTCTGTGGCCCGAGACGAGACACCCACCGTGACGGGATCTTCCAGAACCGTGTCCATCTCGCTGAACTTCAAGTAGATGTTTCCTCGGCAAACTCGCCACAGCAGCCTCTCAAAGGAAGCCATCCTCTCCCTGTTTATCACACCAGTCGTGAACCTGGGCCGACAGGAAAGCAGAGGCTACTGAGGCACAGGGAATGGGGTACAGGGAGGAGGGTGAGGACCTGAGCCAGCTCTACTGGGCAGGGTTCACAAAACTACTCCACATGCCAGCCCCAACTTACCCCAACTCCCTTGTGACTTCTTGCTTCCTTTGACATACTGAGGCTTCCTTAATTATCTCAATACTATGTGTTCACTTACTTGTAATTAAATATATGCTAGAACATTCGTCATTGCATTGCAGCTAAAAGCAGATGTACAAAATATTCAACAACGGTCTCTATGCGTTTTTACAAATAAAGTACTAAGACTGAAATGCACACATTGATTTCTGCACATCTCTACTTCTATCATCATCCAGTGGTAGATAATTGGTAAGACAAATTTTTCAGATTAACCTTAAAATGGCTTACTTTCATTGGTCCATTACTGTAAATGTACATTGAGCTTCTGTTCGCTTTGATCTAATATTTTCAATACACCTTTTTTTCTTTAATACATCCCTCAAATTCAATGTCTACTGCCTCAAATAACCAATCTATCTAATAACAAACTCGCATTGCAAAACTCGACACTGTCATCAATTTTACCCGGACACTGAATGAAATCCCACCATCTTGAATCACCACACGTTTGGGTGGGTAATATACCCTGCCAGCCCCACTTGTGTTTGAAGTGATGGTACAAACTACCTCTTTTCGACTTACAATTCAATCTCTAAATCTATTCTACTAGCAAAGCAGCATTTCAAAGAGAAGGAAAGACATCTATTGCACAAAAGCCAGGGCTCAACTGAGAAAACCCATCTGCACGGTTCTCCCATCTTTCCCATGTGGGGACAAGCAAGGCATGGCCGGTGTCTCCATTGACAGGAAGGTAACACCACATCCAATCTGATCGATAGATACCCCAGGCTCTATGTGTGGAGGTCTTGTCTTCACCTGAAATGGTCCTCATTGCAGTGACTGTCCTTATTCATTCATTCACTCAGCAACTCAGGGAGATCTAGACAGACATTGAGCTACAGACCCACATACGCTGAAGGGCCCTTCTACAAGTAACTTCAGAACACGCAGTTAGACTCACCCCAGTTTCCCAGACATGTATGCAGGCATCGCTCTCAACTCCAGGAGACCCGAAGTGTCTTCAGTGAAGAAGTCATCAGCCAAGTTAGTCTCCTTCTGAAAATCAGAGAACTACTGCTTTCATTTAAATATATTGAGGCTGGGCCTCCCTGGTGGTGTAAGGGGTTAAGTCTCAGCACTATGAAGCTATCTGCAGCATGAGTTCGATGCCCGGCCAGGGAGCTTCTCACATGGCGCAGCAGACCTGCCTCGCCCGCTGCTCCCCTCAGCAGTGTACTTCAGTAGATCCACCTGTTCTGTTCCCCACTCTGTCTCTGGTGAATCCTCTCTAACACATACACCTCCCTCACCTCTGGCCTACACCCCAGCTCTTGTATGCATAAATAAATATTTTTTAAAACAAATTTTAAAAATTGAATATACTAAGCCTGCCTTGAAAATGCCCACACTTCAAGGTTTTGTCTGTTTTTAGTGAAACTTGAACTTTCCACTAAGAGTTGATAGAATTCAAAAAGTAGTCCCTTTACCAAATCAAATCTTCCCTGGTCTTTCCTACCAAAACCCCAAATCTGCTCAAACTAACCGCTCTGCTTTGTTCTTTCTCCCACTCTGGTCTGGTGGTTTGAGGCAACTCCTTCTTCCCAGGCACCATCAAGCTTTTGCATTCAATGCAGCCAGCACCAGTTATTCCACCCAGAAGGCTGTCCCCTCATACCAACAGATTAGCCCGGGGACAGAAACAAAGTGACTAATTCATATTCCAAACCAGTCAGTTTTCCTAATGGAAATCTGAGTCTGTGGGAGAAGGGCTCTTCCATCGTGTCCAAATAACGACCTCAAAGAAGTCCTGGGTCTTCTTCAGGAGATGTTTGAGTTCAGTCAGTTCTAGGAAGCTTTTCTTCAAAGCCTGCTGGTTCTGGTTGGCTTCCTGTAACTCTCCTTCCAGCTTTTCTAGAACAGTCTACACAGGAGGGAAAAGGAGGTGAGCCAGCAGGAAGTACTATGACATTTCCTGGATGTTAGCCACATCGGATAACTAAGAATCAGTAAAAAATCCAATATATGTGAAGGACCTGTGGTTATTTAAAAATAGAGCTGATAAGAATAAAGTCTGGAAACAGAAAAGTGAAGCCAGTTTTTGGTGAGGGGTTAGATTATTGGTGGATTTTTTTCTGATTACTGTTTCCTCTAGGACTGTCTTTAGAAACTCTGGAAGGCAAGGACCAGCAGCCACTTGTCTTCTCACGTTAGAAGGATTCTCCTTTCCAGGAAGAGGAATGTTCAACTGTTGAATTGTTGGAGGAGAAAGGACAGCCTGAACAAACTCCACAGATAGGTTTTACCGACCCCACTCCCACCTCAGACTGGAGAGATCCAAGGCACCTAAGACTACAAATCCCACAATGCCATCATCACCGAAGGGAGGATGCTGGGAACTGAGGGTGGAGTTAAGCAGCCAGGTTTGGTGTGTAACCAGACATGTGGGCTTTGGGGGCTCTTGGCTGTTTGCCAGGTTTTAGCACGCCATTGGGATTCTAGCTCAGCGGAGCTGCTAGGACACATTCACCAATTTATTCTTTTTTTTTCACCAATGTATTGGGTTTTTTTCCTCGAATTGTTTTTTGATTTTCCCTCCTTTTGCAAATAAACCCTTTATTAATTTTATTTTGTGTGCCTGCAACTGAGTCTTATTATAATTCCCTTTTAAGCGCACAGGTGAGGACCCACAGTCAGGCACCCCATTTTATATCGGGGCTGCCCTGTAAGAGAATCACGCAATGAATCCCTACGAGCCACAGTAAGACAATTAGTACTCTCATAATCTCATGTGGTTTTAATTTCATCTTTATACTAAATTATGTCGTTTTTGAGTCGATGGATTTGAGAGCAGAGCAGGGTCTTTGGGTTCACTCTGGGAAAGGTTTCACCAGAGCTCCCTTCGGCAGCACGCGGCAAGTTTCTCCACGAGACAGAGACTCAGTTATACTTAAAGAACAGGTTTATTAGGGCAAGGAAGTAAAGGGCACTTGTACAGACACAAGTGGACAGGAAGAGCTGCCCTTCTGAGGGGCAGGTTTGCTAAGAGAGGCCTGCATGGTGCAGATCACGGGCAGACAGGCAGGCTGCTGCCCTGCAGAGGGACAGAGTTGGTAAATGAAAGCACCTGCATAGGCACGGGTGGGCAGAGAAATGGCTGCCCCAAATTCTTGCACGGATGGCACTCATATGGCCTTCTTTCAGTTGGGAGGGGCTCATCTTCGAGGATGGCTGTCTGTTTACTGGCTAGCTAGAATTAGAAAAGAGACCAGGAGATTCTACAATGGGCTCAATCTCCATCTTTGGCCCCAGAGACTGCCGGCTAGCTCCTACCTATGCTTTGTAACTTAGGAGCTGGCACTTAGGGATTGTGCTAATGGTTATGTTGATTTCTTCTACCCCCACTTCCTTGTGTGGGTCTAGTTCTAATCTTATTTTGCTTTATATCTCCTCCATCAGTAAATAACAACCAGAAGGAAATACTGAACGAAGACTGCCAGCACCCACCTGACTACCCCATATCTAACAGTTATCACTACAAATGTATGAGAGCCTATAGCATTTTAAACCAAATAGTCATCCGATACTAAACTCACTTGGATGAACTGATTTAAGGTCATATCTGACATAGACAACCAACTCCATTTGGAAACAAAAAACTTATTGTCTGTTAAACAAAAACAAGAAAGTCTCCATGCTTATTCAGTTTCAATGTAATAGCAAAGAAGAATATCCACAATTATTTGAAAAGGCTATGAAAATACCCTTCCCTTTTCCAACTCCCTTTCTTTGCAAGGCTGAATTATCTCTACCTACTTCAATAGAACAACATAGAGCAGATTTGAAGCAGAAGCAAATGTGAGAAGCCAGTCTTCTATTAAGCTATGCATTTAAGACATTTGCAAACAATATATACCTCGCTCATGCCTTTGTCTGGGAAAATACAGTTAATTTTCATTTTAAAATATTAACATGTAATGAGATATTGTTATTTTTAAATGAATTAATATATATTTTACAGGGTTTTTGTTCTATTTTAGACCCTATTGCAGTAAGTATTACTGAATAAAACCCACATTGATAAAGCTCCTCGGGACCCTCAATCATGTTTTGGGTAACTGAGATTAAGAAACCTGAGAACTACTGAATTGGAGGATACATGATGAAAATGTAATCCTGGTCCAAAGGCCCACAGGTATTCTGAGAAATGGGGTTCATGCATCTTGGCAAGTGAGAGAAGGCTTTAGAGACCAGCTAGGAATTAAACCTGAGTTGGGAGGTGTGGGTAGATTTGAAGAAGTGGAGGGGGGCACCCAGAAAAGGAACCTCAGCTCTCAGCAGGAGCTACAGCGTGAACCAGGAGTAGAGAGGAGAGAAAGGAACAGGAAGAGAGCACAGAGCAAGCAAGGGGTCAAGCCAAGGAGAGAGGAGAACTTGACAGGCAGTGGGGTGGGCCAGGAGAGCAGGCTTTGAAAGCAGGGTGGGGCCAGACATCAGCGAGAAGGGAACCATCCTGCACTCATTTTTTTTTAAAGATTTATTTATTTATGCACACAAGCTGGGGTAGAGGCCAGAGGCATGGGGCAGTGAGAGCGTCCACCAGAGACAGAGTGGGGAGCAGGACAGGCAGAGCAACAGAAACACACTGCTGAGGGGAGCAGCGGGCGAGGCAGGAGAGGTCTGCTGCACCATGTGGGAATCTCCCCAGCCGGGTATGGAACTCGCCTCCACACCACTGTGCCACCAGGGAGGCCCTATCCTGCATTCTTGAGCAGGGAAGTGGCAAGATAAAGCAACAACAGGACAGAAATTAAACTGGTGGGTGGAGGCAGGATAGACAGAAAAGGTCAAGGAGAAAGTTGGAAAACCTAGAAAACTTCTGCCAAAGCTCAGAAATAAGATCAGGGCAAAAGTTGAGTTCACAGGAATAAGTGGAGGTGTTGAGGCACGGAGAGGGTGATTCACAGGACTGGTATTCCACAGGAATGAGACTGAAACTGCGGACGATTCATTCTGGTTAAAAACCGACTCATTCTGGTTAAAAACTTCCTCTCAAAGTATCTAGGTTTTCATGCAACAACATCCAAAATAGTTTTGAGGAGAGTCGGCAGTAGTTCTGTTACAGTATCTAGATTTATAGTACTGATAGCTTCCAAAATTTTCAAGAATGTTCAGTTATCTTAAAAGAAAAAAAGCAGTTTGAGGGGCCTCCCTGGCGGTGCTGTGGAGCTGTCGGCAGCTGTGGCACGAGTTCAATGCTCGGCCAGGGAGATTCCCACATGGTGCAGCAAATCTCTCCTGTCTCACCCGCTGCTCCCCTCAGCAGTGTATTTCAATGGATCTGCCTGTTCTGCCCCCTACTCTGTCTCTGGTGAATCCTCTCACTGGCCCAACACCTCTGGCCTGCACCCCAGCTTGTATAAATAAATAAATAAATCTTTAAAAAAAATAAAGCAGTTTGAGGCAAGTCCCCAGCTTGTATAATAAACAAACAAATAAATAAATAAATAAATAAATAAATCTTTAAAAAAAAATAAAGCAGTTTGAGGCAAGTCCAGCCCACGAAGTTCTTCAGCCTCCTCTCTAAAGAGCCCTTTCTCCTGACCATGAGATACTCCAATTCTTTCCCAGGATCTACAGGGCTTTCCCTGCCTTTTGACCTTCTCTCTCACCATCTCACTCCTCATTCACACCACCTGCTCTAGAAGCTTCCGCAGGCATGGCCATGTTTCATTTCATGCCTGAGCATGGCAGGTACTCAATGTTTTCTAAGAGAAGGTACAGAGAAGGGAAGGGAGGATGGAGGACCCCCACCAGCCATGATGTCCTCGTCTGAAGGAAACTGCTGTTTCTCACAGCTAATCTCAGAAGCCAGTCTGAAGAAAGACCTCGACCTAGAGTAGACTCAATGCCATTAGACAGATAACTAGAAAACACCTCATTGGAGCCAGCAATTCTGCTTCTGGGTATTTATCAAAGGCAACAAATCATTGTCTTGAACAGACAGCTGCACCCCGTATTCACTGCAGCATCCTTCACAGTAACTAAGACATGTATACAACCTATAGTCCATTGATAGGTGATTAGACAAAGAGGTGCTATCTAGCCACAGCGGAATATTATTAAGCCGTGAAAAAGAAGGAAATCTATCATGGGCCATGGCAGGGATGTACCCCAAGGGCTTTATGCCAAGATAAAGGAGTCAGACTGAGAAAGACAATACAGTGTGGTCTTCCCAGATGTGAAATCTTAAGAAAAAACAAAATGAGTTCATAGATACAGAGGGCAGAGATACTGGTGGTGGCCAGAGGTGGGGTATGAGGGGTTGGGTAGATGAAATGGGTGAAGGTGGTCAAGGGTACAAACTTCAGTTATAAGATAAATAAGCCCTGGTGTACAGCATGGGGAGGGAGAAGGGAGGAAGGATGACGGGTGCCAGGCAGGAAGGAAGGAAGGAAGGCAGGCATGAAGCTGCTTAAAAAAAAACATTCTTTGTGGAACATCAGGCCAGTTCAGAGCACCATACAGACAAGACTCCCACACCTGTGAGAACCTTATGCCCAGAGGAAGCCGCTCCTGAAAGTGGGGTGAGATTCCCCACTTTGGAATAGGGCTCTCTCCTGGCTCAGGAGGAGGGACTCCAAAAATCACACATGAGGAATCTCCTGGGGGTACATCACTGCAAAGTGAGCCACCCACACATGCACTCCACCCCCCAGCAATACTGGGGTAAACGATCCATGAGGCATGCAGTGTACCCCAAACCCAGGCTTTGTGACCACCCTTTTGCAAAGTTGAGGAAAACCTACCTCCAGGCTAATCATTTCCCTTGGGAGAGGCGTCACTGGGCACTTCTCAGGCAACTGAACCACAATCTCATTTTGCATCTCATTTTCCAGAAAACCTGAGGGATGAAGCCCCACCTGAGAAATGGAGGCAGCTCAGCTGCCTGAACGCCGCCCTCCCCACCTGTCCTCATACCTGGGTCCCATCTCTAGTCCCCCTCAAATCCCCCCATCCTGCCAGCTCTTTATTCCCACCCCCACACACACACACACCAGCTCACATTAGACAGTGAGCAGAAAACCCACTTACGGAGGATCCTCTCCAGCGACTCGCACCTTCTGACTTCATTCACAAACTTCCTTTGGAAGCTGTTCACGTTCAAGTTTAACTAGCGAGGGGAAGAACCACAAGCACACTTTAGCGGCCACAGCTGCCAACATGGTCCCTCCAGTCACTTAATTATTTTTTAAATGGAGACTGTTACTGGAATTGCACAAGACAAGTGAGTTAGAGGAGACACACACCAGGATGTCCTTACCCCCTCAATCCCACAAAGGCCTCAGCTCTGGCATCTTGCATTTCTAGAAGAATCAAAGTACCCCTCACCACCACCACCACCAGCAGCAGCCAAGGTTTCCTTCCTGTCATAGCTGCACTGGTCATCCAAGCAATCGTTGGAATCCTCAATGGAGGCACGAACATGAAAGGACCTTGAGAATGCACAGTTCCATGCAATGCAACACAGTCATCAAATTCAGTGTCTTTCTGTTGGTGACCCTCAGGTCAGCCCCCCGAAATGTTCCAAGGGACAGACCCATGTCAGGTGCTGTGCTAGGAACTAGGGGTGCAAAGAATAAGACAAGTTCCCTCTCAGCAGGAGCTTTATTTTGACTTTGAGTTTGTTGAGAAACTCAAATCCAATTTTCTGTATTGGATTCCAAAGAACTTGGTGAGAATGTCAATCATCGCTGGGACATGGCACACTGACGTCACACTCAAGGCCATCTAACTCTGAGCTGTCACTCCAGGGACTCGTCGGGAGTAGTAAATGTCTGTGCTCAGAATAAAGTTTGGTGGCCCCCGTGTCCTTTGGATATTCCCAGTGCTTTGAAAATGCTACTAGGAAGTACAATGCAATGCCATCCAGCGACCCAATGCAATGGCACCTACAAGTTCATCTTGTGACATGTAGCAAAGTGTTCCTAAAGAGGAGACACGTGGAGGAAGGGAGAATGTGTTTGCAAGTCACTTGCCCAAGGTCATAGCAAATTCTACCCAAAAGGACTTGTGGCACAGACCCCCAAACAGCACAGCTCAAGGCTCTCCCCACAGGGCACTGTTCACTATCAACTCTTGGGTGGAGTCTGTGCTCCACCCAGCTCCCTCTGCTCTGCATGGAATGAGGTACTTACATCCTTGAACTGAACCAAGCCAAGCTCTCCAAGCTCAGCAACACAGCAGTAAGCAGCTTCCACCTGGAGAAACAGTTGTGATAAACACATCTCCTCACTTCGAAACACAGACGCCATCTTGACCGAGCCTTGGGCTACAGAAGGAAAAGACATTGGAGGTAGCAAAGGTGCATTAAAGCCCAACAGGAAACAAATCCAACAAGAATCACTCCAAATTTTAAAAACATATGAACAAAGAAAGAGAACACTTTTCATCACCTATTTCATAAGCAAAAGATTAAAAACTAAAGACTCACAGTGTGGAGGGTCTAGGAAGCAGGAATTGTCATACACTTAGTAGTGGAAAAGGAAATAGTAGTGGAAGTGTACATTTCTATAGTGTTTTGAAGAGTAGTTTGTCATAGCTATCACACTTATATTACTCATACCAGAACCCAGATTTTCACTCTATTTTTACAGATAAACTTGGAGATGTATGAAGAAAACAGATGCACTTGGATGTTACTAACACTGATGCAGTATTTATAATAAAGGGATCTTTTAACTGCATTAAAGTCTAACCGGAAACAAATCCAAAAAGATTCATTTCTAATTTAAAAAAAAAAAAAAAAAACCGAACAGGGCACAGCAGATCCCTGAGCAAGGAGCGAGAAGGAAAGCAAGCGGTACATCCTGTGTGGGAGAAGGATCAGCATGTAGAATTCCCGTCAAAGCCCCTCCAGATTCCCGGGACTGCCACCCAGATTGCTTCCTTCGAAGTCCAAGCCGTTGAAAGAACATCACAACTCCAGGGTGGGACCCTTTCCTTACTTCATTTTAAAGTGTATAAAGTAGTCATTTAGTCCCAACTTCCCTCAGGATAGTGTCCTAACTCCTAGGCTGGCCCGGACAGCCTTTCCCTCCAGCTGTCCCTCCCTTCAGCTGCTTTCTGAATAAGGAGCCCACAGCTGCCTCAGGACCTTTGTGGGAGGTTCCCCCTAGATCTGGAACCTCAAGACTTTCCACCTGCATCCCCAGCACCCATGCAATTCTGCCATTGGAATTTCAGCTTTAGGGTCCTCTTCCCTACAAGTCTCCTGACCTTCCCCAAAAGTCCGGAGAACTCAGCCCCCCCCCCCAAAGGCTCCCGGAGGCAAATCACCTGGAGCCAGCGCCTGCGTCGCCCACGAGCCAGTAAAACCCGAGTCAGAGCTGTCATGTTTTCATTCACTCCCCAGAGCAGCCCCAGCGCGAAGTGGGTGCGCAAAATCCATTTCCCCACTTACTTACGAACTGCAGGGCAAACATTATCCCGCCCTCCAGAAAGGATTCTCCAGTTTTGCTTGAAGCCAAACTCCCCACACTGCCCTTTCTGAGACAGGAGACAAAGTTCTCGCAGACAAGGGAAAAGCTTCCTGCAAACCAAAAAGCTCAGAATCAGGATCCTACCGGCTTCCTCCGCAGGTCCCGGGCGGGGGTCTGGAGCGCCGGTCGCGGCTCTCCACGGGGTCCTCCCTCCGCCGATCACCCCGAGCAGCGGGCGGCCGGAGAGCAGCCTGGCCGGGATTCCACGGCGGGCGGACTCGGCCCCTCCCGCGGCTCTGCGAGCCCAGAGGCGGCTCTGTTGTATCAACACCGGCCCGCCTGGGGTGAGGACAGACCTGCCCGCCAGCCGGCTAGGCTCAAGCCCCCTCCCTCCCCTCCGCCCCACCTATCCCCTGAGCCACGACCTTGGGCCCCGCCGGGAAGCGGTGACTTGCTCCTCCGCAGACAGTCCCGCCCTCCCACCTCGCCAGAGCATGGAGGGGTTTGGAAGAGGGTTCTGGGGGCCTCAGAAGGAGACAGGCTTCTGACATGTCCGCGAAGCACAGCAAAGCGCTCCTCTTCCTCGTAAAATGAAAATCGTTTTGGAAAAGGTACAAAGAACCACACATCAGCTAAATTCAGAAGCACCCTACTTTCTGAAAAGAAATGGATGGGTCCTTATAAATACCCAGTGGCTAAAATCCAGCTGGTCTCCATGTGGCCGGATGAAAAGAAACCCGGCAGGGGTGAGAAGACCCTTCCTGGCTGGGGGGCCCCGGTTCCCTGCCTGCCCCCCATGACCCAGGGGTGGGGGCAGGGCAGAGAGGCAGCAGGTGGCTTGCTCTGGGCCCTGGGTATTCTCTGCAGGGGCACCTGACTAGTGACGCCTGGTAGACCCCCTACCTGCACCCAGCTGGGGCCTGTAAAACATAACCAGAGTGAGGGGTGCTCTGTGTTACTAGTATCATCATCATGTGCTTATTATTATGGGAAAGCCAAAGTTCAGAGATTATAATGAACCCCAGGCACACACTGCTTAGCAAAGAATCTTGTATCATCTGTACCCCACGCCCTGTTCCTACACACCCACCCCAGGTTATTCTGAAGCAAACCCTACACATCATGCTATTTCTTTCCAAATAATTCAGTATGTCCCTCTTACAGAGAAGGACTTGCTTATATATTGATATTATATACACATCATACTACGGTCATGCTTAAACTTAGCGTCGGATTTCCTGTCTGTGTTCATATTTCCCAGGTTGTCTGACATTTGCCTTTTTAATAAGTCCCGCGAGTGATTGTTGTCCACCATCAAATAAGAAATGGTGCTAATGAGAACTCAGGGTACAGGAAACATTGACCTGGGGCGGGGGACACCCTGCAGGTTGCTGCAGGGTGTAGGGTGTTTGAGAATGACAGCAAAGATGCAGATTTTGAACTTGGGGCAGTGGAGGGTGTGGGTGACCTGTCATGCATCCCTGCAGGAAATCAATAGCTGGGGTCTCTAAGGAAGCAGAGCTGGGCACACCCACCCATTCACGGGGAGCCCAGGCTCACCTGGACCACTTCCCAAAGACTGCGCTCAGGACCAGAAAAGTGGAGCAGGAAGGTGAGAACTGAAAACAGCAACAGGAACCAGCTAAATGGGTTCTGTCTCTCCCCAGCCCCCACTCACTCCCTCTTCAGACCCTTCCCAACTGCCTTTCTGCTCTTCACCCCAGCTGGGACATACTGTGCCTCAGGGTCAGTAGGTGGCTCTGTAGTTGTCAAATGTCCAGGTGCCCAGGAATCACTGGGAGCAGGTGTGGGGGGGGGGGAGGGGAAGCAAAGGAGCAGCATATGCAAATATGTCCATCTTGGTGATGTAGAGTGGATGCTACAGCCAAATCGCCTGAGTCAGAACCCAGCTCTGCCACTTACCACTGAACCCCAGGGCCTCATTGTCCTGATCAACACAGCACCATGGATGTTAGATACTTACTTAGAACGTGTAGTAGAGGAGGGGCAGGATACCTGAAGGTTTGCTTTTTTTCCTCTTAAAGTCCCAAGTCAAAGGTGCAGAAGACCAGCATGTTCATTCCATGCTGGCAGGACTAGGCATGAGGAAATCTATCTGGAAGGCAATTTGCATGTCTTTGGACCCAATAATTTCAGGTGAGGAAGTTCATCTTAAAAACATTCTTCAGGGGCCTCCCTGGTGGCGCAGCGGTTAAGCGCTGCACTGTGGAGCTGTCTGTAGCAGCAGAGAAGCCAGCCAGCCGGGGAGATTCCCACATGGCGCAGCAGACCTCTCCTGTCTTGCCCGCTGCTCCCCTCAGCAGTGTATTTCGGTCGATCTGCCTGTTCTGCTCCTCACTGTCTCTGGTGAACCCTCTCGCTGCCCCACGCCTCTGGGCTCTACCCCAGCTTGTATGTATAATAAATAAATCTTGAAAAAAAAAAAGGCACCAGGCCTCCCCCGCTGAAGCTGAGGTCCATACAAGTAATCAATTAGCGAGAGAATGCAGATGTTGGAAACACAATCATGGAAAGTCAGGTTTTGGAGAAATGAAGAGAGGCTACTTTCGGTAAGTAGATAAGATTTCTCCCAGATGCTGCTGGCGTTGAGCTGAAGCTGGGAGGAGTGAAATAGCTTGCATCGCAATAAAAAGCTGGGGGAAGTATCCCAGGCAGCAGGAAAGGCATTTCGAGAGCAGAGATGGGAAACTGTCTTCAGGGCAGCTAATCTATCTGTCCAGTGCTTCCTCATGCTGAACACTGTTGTCAGTGACCTCAACACACATTTAAGTCCTTTACACACACCAGCCCATTCAAATTTACCAGCCCTTGGGGCCGGCCATTTTCTGTGTCACCGCATGTATTCAATAAAACACACAACTCCTGAACTACTGGATATTAAAAAAACTGTAATATCTCTCATAAAACACCTTACACTTTCACCAAAACAATGTGTAAAGCTTCTAGACTGAGTACGATCAAAGAAATAGCTCCTAATAGTTCCAAATAAATCCACCGTGGCGTGAAAAACCGGACACCAGATGAACATGTATTAATACGTGAGCGGCCACCTGATACTGGTGACAAAAACACGTACTAATACATGAGCAGACCACAAAGTGTTAAAAGTAAGGAGATGCCCTGATGGGTGTTAACCCTATGGGGTGGGGTCAGTTTGATAACATACCTCCAAGTACAGAGGGGACAGGAGGGAGGCAAGAATAACAGCAGGTAGACCAGCTCTGAGAACAGGTAGTGGTCCAGGCAAAAGAAGCAATGATTTTTTTTTTAATATCCTGAGTTATAAAATCGAAAGTACACGTAAAGCACTTTTACCACATAATAAGAAAGTGATTCTTTAAGCTGCAAACTGAACTAGCTGTTTTGTTTTGTTTTTGTTTTTTTCACAAAAACACCACTTTTTCCTTGTAAGAACAGCTGACAAACTCTGGCTATTCAGACTTTGGTCTTTGGCAGGCATTTTCTCAAAAATGGTCCAAGTGATTCTAGTACTTCAAAGGAAAACAAGTGACAGTGTTTGTTGCCAATGATAAAATTTTAGCTTTTAAGCAACAATTACAATTTTGGAAAACTTTTCTCTGTTGGTGAGCCTGACAGCTTCCCAACACTAAAAGTTTTCTCATGAGGATTTTTCTGTGGGAATATTTATAAATATGCTTTCTATATTGCAAATATATGTGTACACATCATAATCAAATTAATAATCAAAAACTATTTGAAAGAGCTGCAAGACTCAGTGAACTAATGCATGATTATATAAAATCACATAAAGGCAAATGATCCATCGAAAATGTATGATTAACCAATAACTTTCAATGAAAAGGTCATTGATTTGGTTTCAGATTCCACAATGCAAATGAGCTTTTAAAAATTACTACTTGTAAGGTTTCGGTGTAGTAACAACAACCAGAAATACTCATAACTATGTGAAAAGGCAAGCAAAATATTTTTTCCTTGTTTAAAAAATGACATATTTATGTGAGGACAGATTTTCTTCATCTATATTGCTACCAAAACAACATAGCAACAGATTAAATGCAAAAACAAATATGCAAAAGACAGCCTGCAATTAAGTCAGACATTAGAGACTTGCAAAATAAAGCAATGTCACTCTTCTCAATAAATTATTTTGAAAAACATTTATTTTCATAAAAATATGTATTGGCAACAACATATAGTAAGTAGGTCTAACCTTACTACACGTGAATGAATACAAAAGCCTTTTTTAATCTCTCAGTTTTATTTTCTAGTGTGAAAAATACTGGGAAAATCTACATAAGAAAAATCTACATAAGCCAAGTTCTATGGGGGTTTGTATATTTTTTAAGAGTATAAAGGGATTCCTAAATAAAAACATGAGAGCACCTTCCTGAGGCTTCCCTAACACAGGACCAGAAAATGAGTAGTTTTAGCAACAGGATTTATTGCTTAACAGATCAGAAAGTTAGAAGCCTAAGAATAAGGTGTTGGCAAAGTTGAGTCCTACTACAGGTTGTAAGAAATAATGTGTTCTAGAAACCTCCCCTAGCTTTGGGGGGTCTGCTGACAATCTTTGGGGTTCCCTGGCTCATAGAAGCATCTCTGTCTTCACCTTCATGTGGTATGTGTGTCCAAATCTTCTTTTAATAAGAACACAGCACTGACTGCGTTGGGAGCAAGCCTCTCTAGCCTGACTAGCACCTCAGCTAATTACATCTACAAAGATACAGGGACCCTTTGCAAACCTCGGGCCGTGGGAGGGACGCATCATGGTCACTTTTGTGGGTTTTTTAAGTGAAGGGACAGCTGAGAATTCAAGAGAATTCTGTGAGCTCTAGTTGCATAGCACATCTGAAAATGCATCCTCTGCTTGCCTTCCCTATTGTGTACATAATGTTAAAATTTTTCTAGACATTTCCTGACGGAGCTTCTATGCAACACTTCGTAGCACTGCTGACACGTGGAAGCCTGTGTTAGCAGCCACAGTCCAGTGAGTCTGAAACCGAACTTCCTATGCTCTCGACTGAGAAGCTCAGCGTGAAGGAAGGAGCAAAAGGGACAGGGAAAAACCAGAAGAACTCTGGCACTCACAAGAGCTTCAAGGGACAGGTAGGAAAGAGACCAGGATTTAGCACAAGCCAGCACTGGAGTGGGGGCGGGGGAGCCCAGAGCCAAGTCAGCTTCTCATTCCTCTAAGGATTTGTATCACTGACTTTTTATAAAAGTAAGTAATTCCCCTATTAATCATTAAACACTTATTCGTATACACTCTCACAATTCCCAACTCAACCGGGTGAAGGAAAATAACACTTAAATTTGGCATTAAGTTTTGAGATAAACAAGCTTTTTTTTTTTTTTTTTAAATACAAGCTGGGGTACAGGCCAGAGACATGGGGCGGTGAGAGGGTTCACCAGAGACAGAGTGGGGAGCAGAGCAGGCAGATCAGAAATACACTGCTGAGGGGAGCAGCGGGCGAGGCAGGAGAGGTCTGCCGCACCATGTGGGATTCTCCCCGGCTGGGCATCGAACTCGCTGCCGACAGCTCCACAGAGCAGCGCTCAACCACTGTGCCACCAAGGAGGCCCAACAAGCTTCTTTTTTAAAAAAAAATTTATGCATACAAGCTGGGGTGTAGGCCAGAGGTGGGAGGGGTGCTGGGGGGAGGATTCACTAGAGACAGAGTCGGGAGCAGAACAGGCAGATCAACTGAAGTACACTGCTGAGGGGAGCAGCGGGCGAGACAGGAGAGGTCTGCTGCTCCATGTGGGAAGCTCCCTAGGCTGGAATCGAATTCCTTCTGCAGTGGCTGCAGAAAGCTTCTCAGAGCTGAGATTTAACCCCTTGCGCCACCAGGGAGGCCCAGATAAACAAGCTTCTTAGACCAGAACAGATCCCTCTACCACCCAAAAGAATATGGGTTTTGACAGCTGGCATCTACCACAGCTCCCGCTCTTCAGACCAGTCAGGGGCACCATGCCAGCTGTAGTCACTTCACACTTCCCCCCAAGATCTCAGGGGAGGCACTTTCATGGCCCCAGGACTCTCTATAACATGGCTCTTGAGTGGCTGAAGAGGTGAGTGCTCCTCTTACATCCCTTCAAAGTGGACATTCTTTTAAACAAAGGGCGTCTTTTGTTCTCATGTCCCTGTACTCCGGATTAGGAAGCTACCGTGCGCAACCACATGTCCAGCTGTACCAGATCAATTTACAGAAGATCATCATTTTTAAAAAAAAGGGATAAGTGGAGAGCGAGCTAAAATGCATGCTAGGAATCTAATCCAAAAATAATCACCGAGCTGGCAAAGCAACAATTTGATGTTCTACAAACAGTGTCGACATTTTCTGTACTAAATTCCAACCAGATTGCCTTCATTCAAACAAATGATTTTACTATCTGTGTTCCCAGCAGTGAAGTCACCCACCATGCCAATCCTTCTCAATGTGCGCTCAGAGTGCCAGAGACAGAACAGAGTGATTTGAGATTGCTAAGAAGAGAAGAGATGGTGGGGCTTCCCTGGTGGCCCAAGGGGTTAAGTCTCAGCACTGTGAAGCTATCAGCCACCAGGGAGCTTCCCACATGGTGCAGGAGACCTCTCCTGTCTCGCCCTTCAGCAGTGTACTTCAGCAGATCCGCCTGTTCTGTCCCCCACTGTGTCTCTGGTGAATCCTCTCACCCCCATCCCACACCTCTGGCCTACACCCCAGTTCTTACATGCATAAATAAATGAATCTTTAAAAAAATAAATAGCTCTTTAAAAGAGAGAGAGTGAAGAGATGGCGTTCAACTTCTTACATGAACAAGAATGTTGTCCTTACCTGAACTTACATGCACGGGCGCGCGCGCGCGCACACACACACGCAATTTGTCACTGATGCCCAGGGCTCACGGGAATGCGAAGGCCAATTTTTAGGACGACAGAGCCAGGATCATCTCTGCAAAGTACATCCCTCCCTCTCGCAGCCACGGACCCTCCCCAGGGATGTGTCGCAACACGCACTGGTGACTCCCTCACTGCCCCGCTACAGCCTTTGATCCTCCGAGAGACTCAGCCCCTGGGGGCGCAGAGACGTCCCTTTCTCAGCGTCTCCCCACCCCTGAGGCACGGGGCGGCTCCTTTCCGAGAAGACTCCCCCAGCCCTCCTGCTGCCCCTTCTCCCCGCCATACACTTCAGGTCTCAGCTTCTCTCCTCCTCACCCGCAGGATGAGTGAAGTGAGGTTTCGGACATCAAA
This sequence comes from Scalopus aquaticus, assembly GCA_004024925.1. NCBI lineage: Eukaryota > Metazoa > Chordata > Mammalia > Eulipotyphla > Talpidae > Scalopus > Scalopus aquaticus. Next base: position 74,522 of record PVIJ01006587.1, read on the forward strand.
GCTTCATCATACAGAGAGCAGGACCAGGCCTCTCTCAGGGGGGCTTTTACCCACTGCACCTCCGGGTCTTTCACTTCCTCCTAGTCGCCTTTTCTGCAAGAATTTTACATAATTACCCTAAACTCCACTAGTGAGATTGTTTTTTTCTTTCCAGCGTGATTTCCATCTCTACTTTTTGAGGGGAAAAAAGACTTGACTGGCTTGTTTCTCTTCTTTCTCCATTTAACCTCCGGAGTTGAGCACAACTAGCAGAGCAGACGCCTGAGCGGCTCATCTAACCCCAAGGGAACCCCGGGTGGGGGGGTAGGGATGTGCATCATTCATACAGCCCAGTGGGGCGCCCAGCCATGCCCTGCACAGGCCGGACTGACCGAGGGAGCACTGCTTTGCTAGCACTCTGCATCGCAAACCGCCTTCTGGGGGTAACAGATTGGCTCTGGGACGTCCTGAGGACCCCAGACTAAGGTTTTCCCATCAAAGGTCACATGCTCACCCCCTGGGCATCTCCGCTTGTCCCCCTCCCAGAGAGCCCCCACCACATCTCCTGTGTAGCAGCCTCAAGGTCACGTGACTCCCCCAAGGTCACACAGGAAGTGGTAACATGAAACCTGGAACCCAGGACTCCTGACGCAGGACTGGGGGTGCTGACCCCCAGAGGGCTACAGGCAGCCTCGACCAGAGCAGGGAGGGTGGGGAGACAGAGAATGAGGGAAAGTCACAGGAGAGGAGGAAGGACACAGCAGGAGGGGAGAAGTCAGACCAGGCAGAGAGAGCCAACAATCTGATTTACCTCTCTGGTTCTTTTTCATGTGGACAAAACTGGAAAAGCTAAATTGACTGTGTTTATTATCAACATGTAGCTTATTTCCCAAAAACCTTAGCTGAAAATAACTCTTTGAGAACACACATTGCTGTTTATCAAACAAAAAAATGAATCTGACCACAAGCTCTGTTGTGCCAACAGAAATATTTTGTAGAAATGGTTACGACTGGGAATTAGAGGGAGCCTGACATTTCAAATCACAGGGTTATGGGGCTGAAAATGGACCTCCCCGCATTGTTCATTAACTTCACCTTAAAATGCCCTCACCCAGGGGATGCTAGTCATTCACTAACTTTCCTAATAGTTATAGCTACCCTTCATTGGAATTGGCCACCTTAAAATTAGTGAGAAACCTGTCACTTGAGAAGCTGCCACCTTGAGAGACAGGCGAGGTCAAACACCAAACTATGGCAAACTGTAAGCTCTGACTTTGTAGGAACACACTTATTAGGTGCAGGATGGGGCCAGATGAATATTGAGATTCTCTGTGCGTGTCTTATTTCTCATCCTCTCTTTGTCCTGAACATTCCTGGGTGTGTCTTGGGTGATTATGTAGAACATCTTGCGCACCCCAAGAGCAGAGGCTGTCAATTAGCCTGTATCACATGCAACTTGAAGCTTAAGATTTTTTTTCAACAACCAAAATTTCTTAACATTGAAAGTTTTCCCCAGGCCATGAGACAATACCATAAAATGCCATTTCTTTGTTCCATTGTGACTGCAGTGCTTTTCTGTGAAATTTTTTTTATTTAAAAAAATGCATTAATTATATTTTGTTTTCTGATTCTAGGAAAAACACATATTCATCTTAGAGAATCTGAAAGACATAAAAAAATGTTAAGAAGGAAATTAAAACCATCCCAAATGCCTTCTAGCTATGCCCATTGCTTTCATCTTCATAGGATGCTTCTTTGTATATGATCTTTGTATATGATGTGAATGGCCACTATACTCATGAGTGTACAGTTTTGTCTCCTGCTTTTTCTGCTTTGTGCTACATAACAAGTGTTTCTCCAAGTAACTAAATGTTACTCTAAAACATCACTTCAATAGCTATATTGTATTCCATTCAAAGCTGTTTTTACACTAATCCAAAAGGATAGATGCACCCATATGTTCACTGTGGCACTGGTCACAACAGCAAAGGTATGGAAACAACCCAGATGTCCAAAAATAGATGATTGGATCAAGAAGATGTGGTACATGTACACAATGGAATACTATTCAGCATTCAAAGAAGATAAACACATGCAATTTGCAGCGACATGGATGGAATTAAAGGGGATCATACTCAGCGAAACAAGCCAAAAAGAAAGAGAAAAATATCGAATGGTTTCACTTATAACAGGACTACAGAGAAACCAAATAGGAGAGAGACACTTGGAGGGGTGGGGAGAAGGGGAGGATAAGGGCACAAAATGGAGTAGAAAAGGACACAAGGGACCATGGAGATGGATCACGGGTGAATTGGTGGTGGGTTACCCAAGGGGAATACAAAATGTAAAAGATATAAATAACAATAAAAATATATATTTTTTAAAAATAAAAAATAAAAATGAAGCAAATGCCTTAAAAAAAAACAAAGCTGTTTTTAACTTTCATTTTTATAAATATTATAATATTGAGATGGAGAATCTTGGAATATAGATGTCTGTGCTCTTCTTTGGTGATTTCTATGGGGAAAAAAAACTTCCAAAGACCTGAACCATAGAAGGAGAAGGTGACCCAAATGAATGGGCCCTTACAAAGTCTACAGCTTAGCTACAAGTTGTCTCGGTGACTGTCCCTGGGCTGACATGATAACAGGCTGTTGGTGTCCCCTGTACTAGGTGGTCAAATCTCAAAACTCCTGACTTCTACCATCATGGAAAGGTTACACTGAGGGCTCAAGCCAATCACACAAATCACAATGTAATTGTACTGGGGGGTCCAGAAGGCAAACCCACATTAGAATATTATAAGCATGCAATTCATTTGGCAGTAAAAGGAGAAGGGGAACAAGCTGCTAAAAAGAGTTCTGGGTTGACTGAAGTACACTGCTGAGGGGAGCAGCCAGTGAGGCAGGAGAGGTCTGCTGCGCCATGTGGGAATCTCCCTGGCCAGGATCAAACTCTATGCTGCAGTGGCTGGTGATAGCTTCTGCTCCCCACTCTGTCTCTGGTGAATTCTCTCACCCCTCCCCCATACCTCTGGCCTATACCCCAGCTCTTGTATGCATAAATAAATAAATCTTTAAAAATAAATAAACAAATAAAAAGAGCTCCAGGGTCAGAATGTCCCTGCTGTGCCACCTCACCGGGGTGGGTGCTGCTACTCTGGGCAGAGCTGCTGGCAGCAGGTGCCACAATCTGGAGAAGGCTTCAGAGACCCATGGCAGGAAGCCCAAAGCATCTCAGTCTGCCTTATCCCCACTCCTATATTTATACAGTTTTAAGAGGTGTGCTATCATCAATTAGTTTTAATTTGAGCTTGGCCTCCTGGCACGGCTATATTTTTATCTGTCCTGGACCCACATGTTTGTTCATCAGTGGCGAGCGGTTCCTTTTTAAGGGCTAACTTAAGCCACCCTACTCCAACGGCCCCCCACCTCAACTGGTCAAGAACATTGCAATGAGGAAGAAAACATCATCCTAAGTCTCTTATTCCAACAAGCAATTATGTGTAGTTACAATTTTGCAAACCACAAAAAAATAACACAAGGAAACATAACAACACAAATGCAAACCAGTAGAAACAGACAATGAAAACAGCCTGATGGGGCAAGTAGATATGGAAGTAACCAGTCACAGATTTTAAAGTAATTATGTGCACTCTGTTCATGAAGATGAAAAACCAGGCTGAGTAACAAAAAGCCATAAAAATGGAAATTTTAGAACTGAAGTTAAGAACCCCATGGGTAGCTATAAAAATGGATTAGATACAGATGAAGGAGATTTATTAAAAGATGGGGTGGGGGAGGAAGATTGGGCAGAAGGAAATATCCAGGATAAAGCACATTAAAACAAAGGGAGAATAAAGATGATGGCGAATAAAGAGGAGAATAAGAGAATTGCAGCTATGGGGGGAGGGTGGGCGGATAGGGAGTGGCCTAATCTACATGTAAGTGAAGTCCAGGAAGGAAAAAAAAAAGAATAGCATTTGTACTTTGGACCGAAGTAGTATTTGATGACTGAGAACTTCTCAGAACTGATGAAAGACATCAAAATCCATATTCAATCGCCTACAAACCCCAAGACAAATGAAATGAAATACACACTTGAGTACATCAGAGTGAAACTGCTGACAACCAATGACAAGGCAAAATTCTGATACACGATACACGACCAAAGAAAAGAGAGACAAGTTATCTCCAAGAGAGCACCAACTAGGGGGTCAGATCTCAACAGCAACAGCAGATGTCAGAGAAATCGGGTGGTATCTTTAACGTACCTAAAGGAAATACTTGATAACATAGAATTCTACACCCAGCGAAAATATCTTTCAAGAATGAACAATAAAAACACACAAACAAAAACTGAGAGTGTGAATCATTCCATGGAGGGATCCTAGAAGGCATTCTTTCAGGAGAAGGAAAATGATCACAAATGCAAGAACATGCAGAAAGGAATCCATCCCAGTACACTGGTGTGTATGTAGATATGTCAAAATCACTCAGTGTATAAAATAGTAATAATGACATGTTGAGTTGAAATACATATAGTTAAAATATGACTGGGGCCTCCCTGGTGGCCTAGGAGTTAAGTACCAGCATATCACCTCTGTAGCCTGAGTTCGATCCTCGGCCAAGGAGCTGACCCACATGGCACAGCAGACCTCTCCTGTCTTGCCCACTGCTCCCCCCAGCAGTGTATTTCAGTCGATTCACCTGTTCTGCTCCCCAGTCTGTCTCTGGTGAGTCCTCTCACCCCCTGCACCCCTGCCTATTCCCCTAAATAAATAAATAAATAAATATGACTATACTGATATAAAAATCAGGATTGGAGTTAAAGTTTCAAAGTCCTCACTTTACCTTTGAAAACAGTAAAAGTGTCATTTAGTATTAGACTCTGGTAAGACAAAAATAATCTCTTAAATTGTAATCTCTTAAAAAGGGGGAAATAATAAAAAAAATTCAAGGGTGTAGGCAAACTGAATAACAGGGAACATGAGATGGTGAAGGATAGAATTAGATGTATAGTGGTGAACTTAATGTAGCAGACACATGTGGGTTCTCAGTGATGTACACCTGAAACTTACGTAAGTTATAATGCAATGCTACTTCAATTAGAAAAATGAAAAAGTACTCAACCCAAAAGCAATGAGAAAAAAGAAAATAGCCATAAAATTATAGTTCTATAGTAATATCAGACAAAGTAAACTTAATGACAAAAAGCATTACTAAGAGATAAAGAATATTACAAAATGAGCTTTTCAAGAGGTTCAATGCACCAGGAAGCTGGCACAATTCTCTATCTGTAGGAATTGTAATTGCAGCCTTAAGTATGTCATGCAAAAACTGACAAAAGGGAAAAGAAGAAAATGCACAATCATCTGTTGCAGTATTCAGCAGAATGAGCACACAGCATTTTAAACAAGGAGCCCATAGACCATCTCAGCCACACAATCAGCGCTCTTGATATAAATGATGTGAGTAGAACACTGAACCCCACAACTGCAGGGCACATTCTTTTCAGTCATCGCCAAACATTTACAAAAATGGGCCATGTGATAGCTCTTAGTGAATAACTAAAAATGGAATTCCTCAAGTGTTTGCAGATCACAGTGAAATTAAGCTAGCAATCAACAACTAAAAGATAACCAGAAACTGCCATATGTTTGCAAATGAAGAAATGTACTTCTGAGCAGATGGGAGGGAATGAGATCCCAGGCCCAGGAGGAAAGGTCTACCTGTTTGTCAACCCTGCCTCAGCCTGGGCTGTGGATCTGCTGCTTGCTCCCGCAATTGTGGGTTAAGAGCAAGTTGACTCAGTCACCTGGAAACAGTTCAGAAATGGCTCCAAATGGTGAGCTGCAAGCCCATGTTGCCAGTTTTTATCGACTCTGGCATGGCTCAAGACTGGTCTCTGTGAGGCTCTCCATTTTTCCGAAAAGAGTACTCTACCACATTCTCTCCAAATCAGAGACCCATCAGCAGTGAAGTTCTTCCACAAACCAAGCACTGCTCAGATAAAAGGTCTGGATGGTTCAATCCCACAAGCAACCAGAGACTGACATCATTTTGTGAAAACAGAGGCTGACAAAGTCTGCAGGAAGAGTCATGAACCCCATCTCTGCCCATAAGTTGGGGAACAGCAGGGTCAGCTGTGGTTAGGAGCACGATTCTCCTCAGAGTGGACTAACAGGAAATGAAAGTCCCACATTCAAGGTCAATGATCTCTCCCCAGACCCTATCAGAATCACCAGGGAAGTGTCCTCAACATAAAATATCCTCCCAACACGCGGCCATTCTGGTTTTCTGAAGGCTGGCTTTCAAAGTTTCAACACAAAAACCACTCTGCCCCTTCTTTTCTTTTCCAAATAAAATCTTATCAGAGAAAACTGGAGACAGGAGTCCCACCCAACAGATCAACCCCACCCCACCAACCCCCAAGGAGCCTGACCACAGACACTTTAGCCCGGTCTTCTTTTAAGTATGTGTAACTGAACACCTAGCTCAGCCTCTGAAAAAAAGAAAATCTTGAGAAAGTTCCCACAGAACGTCTAGCTTTGTGGCTTCCTGGTACAGCCTCCAAAGTAAACCTGAGGTGAAGTGTCTGAGAACAACTGGGTGAGGTAACCAGTCACAGACCCAAGAAAAAGATGCGACCCTTGTGAAATGCTTACCTTGCAGCCCTTCCTCTGGGGATGGATGATGAGTTGAAGGAACGAGGCAGGTCCATCCTGCTTTAGGATGACAAAATCTTTTCCTCTATTGATAAGAATGTTTGTCTTTTAATTGATTGTAAACACCTATCTAAAACATTCCCAAATCAGGGCTTCCCTGGTGGTGCAAGGGGTTAAGTCTCAGCACTATGGAGCTACCTGCAGTCACTACAGCACGAGTTCGATCCCCGGCCGGGGAGCTGATGTACAGGAGCTGACGCAGCAGACCTCTCCTGTCTCCCCGCTGCTCCCCTCAGCAGTGTATTTCAGTAGATCTACCTGTTCTGCTCCCCACTCTGTCTCTGGTGAATCCTCTCACCCCCTGAACCTCTGGCCTACACCCAGTTCTTATATGCATAAATAAAATATTAAAAAAAAAACAGTCTCAAATCAAATAACAATGTGTTAAAAAGAGAGGGGAGGGTACGACAAATCATTTTCCTCTTGCTTTTCTACTGCTTTCACTGCTGCCAACTTATATTGGTGGGTGAAGCAAAGGTTTCAGGCAGGGGCCATTTTGCACACACCCAAGGGCCTGGCATTTGGAGGCACACATTCACACCACACGTATCACAGTGAAGCCAGCACCCTACAGTAAGTTATTTCTGACTAAATGTTTGAAATGAATCGCCTCACTTCACTTTTGAAACCCTGGTGTCTTTGGATGGCACAGTGGTTTTGTTGGGTGTTTAGTTTGGACCTGAGAGCATTTTTTCAGGTCTCAAACATTTTTGAGACCCTTGAAAATCTCACAGACCCCAGACTCGGCTGGTCTCTGGAGGGCCCACTGGATACATCAGTCCAGGTCTGTGAAACTGTGGAGGCTGCTGTGAGGAAAACATGGAGGAAACTGTTAGTCCTGTCAAGTAAAGTCATCTCTGTGGGGACCAAGGAGAACATTCCCGTCTGGTTTTGGTATCAAGAGTTGGGTGTCTCCTGCCATTCTTTTGAGAGCCCAGGGATCATGTACAGGATCACATTACCGCATCACACCGGCTACCAGAAAGCTCAGAGAACATGAGCGCCATTTTGTGCTCTAAACTCACTCACAGGCCCATCTTGTATTTCCTGCCTCAGTGTTCTCTTTGCCTCTTTTCTTCTCATTTAAATTTTTTTTTAAAGAATCTGGCTTAAATAGTTGTCTGTAAGCTTCCTTAAACTTTCAGGCCAAGGCAGGAAGTAAACGAATCAATACCTAATCATTTCCCCCAAAACTGCCTTTCTTCTGTATTTTCTATTTAAGAGGACCCTTCTGTTAAAATGGCAGCTACCTTTTGCTGAGTATTTCTCATCAGCAGGCACCGTGCTCAGTGCACACCTTGGACCTCTTCTTCACATCATCAGAACATCTGGAACAACTCCAGAGATAGGGACCACCGTTCCTTACTTTGCAGATAAAGAATGTGAAGCTCGGATGAAGGAACTTGCCCTGAGACAGCTGATGAGAGGCGGGGCTGGAATTCCACCAGGGACCACATGGCCACCTCCCACCCCAAGTAGGAACTCCCCCTCCACTCTGGTGCCTGTGCTTGCATCCCCTGCTATTGATTTGGCCTCTTAACTGACTCTCATTCTGTTCCCTCTTTTTCATTCTCAGTCTAACTCCTTCTTTCAGGGTCCTTTTGATCTCTGGTTGAGATTTTTGCAAGAGCTTCTCAGCAGATCTCTCTGAATCCAAGTCTGTCCTCTGTAGATTGAGCCTCCGTGTTTCTGAAGTACAAAGGCATCCACATCCTTTTAGCGGCTCCAGTCATCAGATGATGTCCAGTTTCCTTTGTCTGGCATTGGGGACCTCTTGCCCTCTGTTCTCCATCTAACTAGACAAACCGTGACCCTTGCTCCCAGAACAGCGATCACTCTCCAGACAAGGGGCAGAAGTTCATGCCTCAGAAGTCTTGTGCACACTGTCCCCATCTCCTGTGCCTGGTCAGCACATCTCTAAAGTTTCAGGTCCAAATGCAATTTCCATTGAGAAGTCTCCTCTGATGCCTTAGTCACTAATCCTCCTTAATTTTCCTGGTCTTTCTAGAAACCTCCCACATCATTGATTCCATTGTGTTGTCAATATTTATCTGTCCATCTCCCTAACCAGATCCTGAGCTCCTCAAAGACAGGGACCTGTTGTCTTACCTCCTCTACCGTCCCTCACACTGAGGACCCAGCACATAGCAACTATTCTGTAATTGTTGAGTGTTCAACCCAGGAATAGCCCTAAACTGGGCTCCAGGCACTGCTTAAAGATTAGCTTTCCCATAGCACTTCTGCCCACCACCCCCAATTCCAAGAATATAGGGTTATCACTAATGTGTACCTTTGGGCAAATTAGTAAACAAGTTTCCTCTGAGCTGACACATTACAATAAGATGTCCTTACTTTGGGCTTCTCTGTGGAGTAGGTATCCCTCCGTACAGCTTCGCCTAAACTACACTTCATCCCTCACTATCCTAACGAGGCTGGTGCTTGCAAAGGAGCACATGCATACATCAGACGATGTGGTCTGCATGCACACAGACAATTCTCTTGCCTTAGTGTGTGCTATTTCTTTCTCAATTCCCACCTGTATTTGTGAACTTCTATACCCAACCCAAATGTCACTTTCTCTCTGAATCCCACAGCTCTTGGCAGATTTAACTCCTCGTGCTTTGCTCTTTCCTTAACTGCTGGAAGACACCCAGAGTTGGTTCTCACGGTGTTTTATCACAGCTCTTTCTTCATTGCAGGGGCCAAGAGTAGGGTTGTATCTTAGTCATTTTTGAGTCTCAAATGCCTACATACACATGGTGGGTTCAGGAAACGTTTTAAACTAAAGGTAGAGCATCCATCAAGTTACTACTTCATTCAAAATTTTCTCAAAGCCTCCCTTTTGCCTCCTGAATGCTTCAAACACCCCTGCTGGGCACACCATTCCACTCACCCCCCACTCCACTCCTTTTTTGGGCCACCTCCATGTTCTGCTGTAGATAGCATGGACTTCTGAGCACTTCCTACCCCTGGGTTTTTGCTCAAATGCCCCTTCTGCCTACACTGCCCTCTTCTTTTTACCTGTCATAATCCTATCCATCCTTCAAGGCCTCACTCCATGCTCCTTTCTTTATAAAGTGTCCCATCAACAAATGTGGTCTCTTACTACTGAGAGCTAAAGTACTTTGCCCTTCCCATGTCATTCCAAAACCACACTCTGTGTTTTAATGCTGTATGTTCTTAATAAAGACACTTTGGGGGCAGGCACTCCCAGATGGGAGCAGAGTACAATGCCCACAGTAGGTGCTCAGTAAATAATGGACTAAATGCAACAGGGAATCCAGTGCTACACCTGCAAGAAGACAAGGGAGCAAACTCATTTTCAAGAACCAGGAGAACACACATCTCTATTTTTCTCAGGAGGGATAAAGTGTCAGGAGGGATAAAATGCAGGAAGAACTTCACACATCACCTCTCCCAGGCTCCCATCCAGCCACCAGCTGTCCGAGACTCTCCTTCTCAGAGGTGAAAGCAGGGTGTGGCAGCCCAGGTTTCCTTTGCTCCACCTCCTCTCTTTCCCCCAAACACAGAGCAGAATTCACCTCTGCCAGGCGGTTCTCCAGCTCCTGCAGGACAGAGCACACACAGGGTGGTGGTGCAGGGCTCTCGGCGGGCCTCTGCGGGCATGGTGCACACCCAGGCACCCCTGCGCAGCCGGGGGCACCTCACCTCTGCCATCCCGGCCACCCTGCTACTCAGCCTGGTCTTTGCCTCCTTCAACTCGGCTTGCTTGGCAGGTAGAACTGTGAGCTTTATTCTTGGCTGCACTGGGAGGGGGGAGGGCAGGAGGGAAGGAGGAGGAAGCTTGGCCAGCGATCCTGGGGAGGAAGGATCTGTCCTTTCTCATCTGCAGGATTAGGCAGGAGGGGTTGGGATGGGGTGGGTGGGGGTGTCTTGGTTCACCTAAGAAGACTCAGGTCTAATCCTCAACCCCTCAGTTAGGATCCCTCAGTCGGTGTTTGCCACAAAGAGGAAAAGCAATTGCATGAGAATCTCGCCTATCAGGGGACCATCGTGGCCTAAAATGACACCTTTGGGTGGCTCCTTCTCAGTGGCCTCAGGGCTTTGACGTTTGCAACCTTCCTCCTTGTACCCCCACCCTCCCACTGTGCTAGCACTCAAGGCCCCTGTCCCTTTCTGGGCCCTCTGCTTTCTTCACAACACTCACAAAACCTGAAGGCCTTGAAAGCTGCAATCTGCATTCTGTCCCCACTGAGCATGGATGTTGGCTTATCCCACTTTCTGGGGAAGCTGAAGGGGGTTCATCTTGCTCTCCCAGACTTGGGTCTACACCAGTTACCCTCACACTGCAGGCTTTGGCCTCTGGGTCCTCAGCTCCCTTCATTAAGTCTGCCTTGCCCCCTCCCCCCATATTCTCTTTCTCTCAGAACCAATCCTGCAGCCTCCTCAGCCAGTGTCTGTCCCTCATCCGCACTGTCTCTGATGGGGACGTTCAGAGCTGGACTCTCAAGCATCCTGAGCCTGAAGCCAACTCCACCTTCCACAACTTACTAGCTGTGTGACCTTGAGCAAATGGCTTAATCTCTCTGGGTCCCAGTTTCCACATTTATAACATGGGGATAAGCATAGTGCTTCTGTGTAAGGCTGTTTGAAAGGTGAAATAATATTACTGCATGTGCAGAACTTTAAATAAAACAGCACATGGTAAAAAACAAATGCTAGCATGTTTGGTTGATTTTCAATATCTCCTACTCCCTGAATAAAAGTGTTTCATTTTTCTCTGTTCACTCTTACAGGGTCTGGCTTATGATAAGGGCTCCAGAAACCACCTATTTAACTGCACTGAATTGTTGAGTCCTCCCTCTGAGAAGGGAAGCCAGACTGGTGGTGGCTGGTTGGGAGAAAGAGGAGTTGTATATAGTTCTTCCTTGAGTTGACATTTTATCCTTCCTGAGGAAAAAAGAGATGTGTGACCTGCTGGTTCTTGAGTTTACCCCCTTGTCCACCTGCAGGTGTAGCGCTGGATTCCCCGTTGCATTTAGTCCCTTTGAAAGTGACCCCCTGTAGGACCAGTCCCTACTGGCTCTGCTTCTGAAGGAGGAGGGTCATGCTTAAGTTCTTGGGAATTTATGACTGTACAACTGGAGCCACATAAAATTGTTGATACTGAACCGTTTTTGACCTGCAGAAATGAATGACCATTTCACAAGGTTTTACTTAACAGTAGAATCCAATTAACTAGGTTTTTTCCACTCCCTTCCTCCACACAGGAAACTCTTCCATTCCAGAGGTGGAGAGGAGATGAAAGCCAGGGCCAAGGAAGTTATTTGGGTTATTTTGGTTTGGGAAAGTAAAATGTTGAGGAATCAGTTTCTCCAAAACAAATAAAGAACAAGCTCTAAGCCATTTGGCTGTAAATAATTTACAGTAACAATCAGATTGCATCAAGGTAATTACTGAACTTTAAGCAGGATACTGGAATGGCTTGGGGAGGGTGGCATAAAATTAGTCTGAGCAGCAATTTCATGGTTTCTAATTGGCTCTTTTGTGTGACAACAAGCTCCTTGGAAGGACACGTTGACCCAGAGCCAGTGGGCGCTGGAAGAGTTCTTACACCACATTTGTTGGTTTATTGTTTCATTTTGTTGACATTCCCAAAGAGGCAGATTGAATTTCCAGCAAGATTCTTTAAGGCTGGTCCCTTGGTTCTGACTGTCTAGATTAACACCGTGGAGTAAAACTCTTGGATGATGGATGCGTTCCACGTCCGTGCTGCGCTTCCAATATGGCACCACCAGAAACACACAGTGCGCGAGCACTTGAAATGTGGCTCCTATAATCAGAAAATTGCATTTTTAATCTAATTTTATCCAATTTTAATTTAATAACAGTAAATAGGCAGATGGCTGCCAAATCGGACACCAAAGACCTAGGTCATTTATCTTTATATTCTCATCCCGAGAAGCACACGGGCAATGGTTTTTCTTCCTGGGAGATCTTTGTGTCCATCTCCACAACCCCACCTTGTCCTTTCCGCAGCCCTGACAGACCCTGCAGAATTCCTGCTGTAGTTCTTTTTTGGTCTTTGTGCTCCTTGCTTATTAATCAAGGGACAATTCTCCAGGCTGCATATTTTAGCAATTTCTGGATTTGCTTATATGGTGTTTGGTTCAGGTTTTTTTTTTTTTTTTACCATCTGCCTAAATAATTACCATCATCATCAACTGAAATAAAGAATCAAGGTCCAATTTCAAAGTGGATGTGTTCAAGTTTTTGAAGGGAATTGAAGAGAGTTACAACATTTCAAATTTTCGACTGTTTTCCTATAGACTAGAAAAGCCATGTGATATAGAGAGCGGATAAAACAGAGTATCTGGAAATTTCTCCCTGGCAGGGCAATGAGAAATGACAATAATGCATCTGAATAGGATGGAAATAGGGAAAGAAGGAGTGCGGGTGGGCCACCCTCCTTGTGACCTCACAGAGTTCTCTTCTCTGCACATGTGCATGCTGGCGTCTCTTCCTCGTCTTACAAGGACTCACTTTACCTTCACTGCCCTATGAAAGGCCCTCCCTCCACGTACAGTCACTGGTGGGGTGAGGAATTCAACACATGAATGGGGGTGCATAGCTCAGTCCATCCAGAGAGTGGGCTTTTTTTTTGCATGAATTCTCAAAGGATCTAGACTGGAATTTCTATTCTGCTCGCATGCAACACAAAAAAGATTTCAAACTCTCCACCTGGGATGGCTGTTCTACTGCCTGAGATGATCTTCTGTCTTTTCTTCCAGAAGCAAGCAGCAGCAACAACGCAAGCTTGACCACACACCATCCAGACCTCGAAGCCCTGGAGCAGTGTCCTAGTAAGCCTGCCAACTGCCCCTAACCCCAGAGCTAGGGCCTTGGAGGGAACTTGAGCCTGGTTACTTTCTGCTGATTGGTGCCAGGTGGCCTGGCACCTGAGAATTGGGATGGTTTGTTCATGGTCCCCACCACTGTTTGCAGAACACATCCAAAAGGTCTTTGTGGCCTGGGCACAGCACAGGCTCAAGATCTCTGGAAGAGGGGGTGGGATGACCTGTCCCACGGAGAGCAGCCATAGATGCCCTGGTATCAAATGTCTGGGGAAGTTTGGGAGCAGAAAGGACATTAAAATTAGCCAGTTTAATCACTGTTGATCCAGGAGCTTTGCTTTGGGGCCTTCAGCACATCCCGATTCATCCTCTGCTTGAACATTCTCAGTGGCAAGGAGCCCAGTACTTCATGAGCTACCATGTTCCTCATGAGCTACCCTGTTCCTTGTGTCCCATTAGCAGACAGTCGCACTGTATTCGAAGTCCAGCTCCCTTTATCATGCCGGAATTGAATACCAAGTGTTTTACTTCTAGGCACTTACAAAGGAGGTCTTAAAAAAACAAAATGTTGGAGTTACATTGACTTCTTTTAGGAATTAGGCAGCGCCCCATATAACACGCAGAGGGGTGCAGTCCAAAATGGAAGCTTTTATAAGCAGAAAGGAGGTTTATTAGCAAAACAAAAGGATCTTTTCAGCCAGGATAAGTTTCTCTTAGGGGCCTTTCCAGGGGTCTTCTCAGGCAGAACACCTTACTAGAACAATAAACTCCACACAGGTTGGTTTAAAATTCCACTTCTGGGGCCTCCCTGGTGGTGCAACGGGTTGAGTGCAGCGCTGTAGAGCTGTCAGTGGCTGTGGCACGAGTTCGATGCCCAGCTGGGGAGATTCCCACTTGGAGCAGCAGACCTCTCCTGCCTCACCTGCTGCTCCCCTCAGCAGTGTGTTTCCGTCGATGTGCCTATTCCGCTCCCCGCTCTGTTTCTGGTGAACCCTCTCACCACCCTGCACCTCTGACCTGCATCCCAGCTTGTATGCAAAAATAAAAATAAACCTTTAAAAAAATAGTAATAATAAAATTCCACTTCTGGAAGAGGCTGACACTGCAGTTAGGTTAGGAATTAAGCCTTGGTGGGCTGAGCATAAGTCCCACTGGGGGCCTCTTTCTATTTAACAAGGCAATAGGCATGAACTAGAGGTTGGGAACAGGACTTCAGAGTCCTGGTGTCCTGGATTAAGGTTCCAGATTTGCCGTCTCTTACCTTGGGCAAGTTTCAGCCTCAGTTTCTCCCCATATAATGGAATAACTTTACCCATCACTTTGTGAGGCATAAATAAGGTAACTCGTGTAAAGCTCTTAGCACAGTACCCAGCAAGTGCGTGGCAAATGCCAGCTGTCCCACCATGGCTGTTCTTGCCATTGTGACAGTCACAGAGAGGCTGGGTGGGGCTGGTGTGACGCCCCCTGAGTTTCTGGCTCTGTCTCCACCAGACATTGACTTCTGCCCCCAAGCCGCCCGGTGCTGCCACGCCGGCGTGGACGAGTACGGCTGGATCGCGGCCGCTGTCGGCTGGAGTCTCTGGTTTCTCACCCTCATCCTGCTCTGTGTGGATAAACTGAGGAAGCTGACGCCAGAGGAGCCCAAGGACTTGCAAGCGTGACACGTGCATTCTGGGCACCCCAAATCCGCAGGCCACAGGGGAGGGGCATCATGCTACTGTGGCATCTATCATTTTACAGGCATCGCCACCTTTCAGCATCAGTTACTTTTTAAAGATGAGGAAGAAGGAAAGTGGAATCCAAGCAAGGCCAGACCAGCGCTGCCTTCACACCTCGCTTCGAGAGGCCCGTGTGTAATTGAACCCAATGGGGGTCCTTTTCTGACTGTGTGCAGACAGCTGAACGGGCGGGGAGTGGGGGGAGCTTTTATTTCATGACTGGTCAAATCTGCCTCCTACAGGGCTCAGGGCTTTAAGGGCAAGTGGGGGGCGCAGAGCTGTCTGGTCTGATCGGGGAGGAAGGAGGGGACTTCCCACATGCACCGCTGTTTATGCCTATTCACGGTTTGCACATTCATTTCGGGGGCCTCAGCACGTGCCTGGGGGGATTTGGAGGGCCTGGCATCATAAGGTCACTCCTGGTTGCTTCTTCTGGGATTCTGTGTTTGCCTTCAGAGCACAACTGCTGGATAACCTGTTAGAACCCGCCTCTGCCAGCTTCTGCTGGTCAGGATCTGCTGGCCTCGCAAAATTCAGTCAGCAGGAGTTGGTGGAAAAGGAGGGGGAGACCATGGGAAGAGGAGAACAATGGGCCTCTTTGGGCTTCCTTGAGACAGGCTTGGGTTTTGCAAAACAGTGTCTGACCACAGCTTCACGTGGGGCTTCTGAGCCTGGATAATCTCCTTTGTCAAGACAGGCCCTAGTGGAAGTCCCAACTTACCCATCACCCTCTCTGGGTTCCCAGGGAGGCAGGTGCACACGAGACACAATCCTTAGTTTCTCAGTGCCCTTGAGACACCATCCACTCCTCACCAAACCAGGCTGCTGTCTTCTGTCCCTCACCTCAGCCAA
>PVIJ01006588.1:0-47368 GCA_004024925.1 Scalopus aquaticus
GTTTTTTGTTGTTCATTTTCTAGTTCTTTGAGATGTGAGATTAAATTGTTTCTTTGGGTTGTTTCTTGTTTCTTGATGTGAGCTTGTAATGCTATATATTTTCCTCTTATTACTGCTTTTGCTGTGTCCCAGACGTTCTGGAAAGTTGTGTCCTCATTGTCATTCAGTTCTAGATATTTTTTAATTTCTTCTTTCATCTTTTCGTTGATCCATTGGTTTTCCAGTAATGTGGATTTTAGCCTCCATGAGGTACGGAGGTTCCATTTTTCCTTTTTATGTTTTATTTCCAGTTTGACTCCTTTATGATCGGATAAGAAGGCTGGTATGATTTTAATCTTAGTGTATCTGTTGAGGTTTGTTTTGTGGCCTAATATGTGATCGATCCTGGAGTATATTCCGTGCGCACTTGAGAAAAATGTGTATTCAATTTTTCGGGGGTGAAGCGATCGATAGATATCTGTTAATCCCATGTGGTCTAGGTCCTTATTTAGAGCCTTAATGTCCTTGGTTACTTTTTGTCTTCTTGATCTGTCCAGTAGAGAAAGTGGGGTGTTGAAGTCTCCTACTATGTATGTATTTTCTTTAATGTCTGTTTTCAGGGATGATAATGTTTGTCTGATATATTTTGGCGCTCCTTCATTTGGGGAGTATATGTTGATGATTGTTATATCCTCCTGTTTTATTGTTCCCTTTATCATGATGAAGTGGCCAGCTTTGTCTTTTTTTACCGTTTTAAGTTTGAAGTCTATTTTATCTGATATAAGTATAGCTGTTCCTGCATTCTTTCTTGGTCCATTTGTACAAAACTCTGTTGAAAGAAATAGAAGAAGACACAAGAAGATGGAAAGGCATCCCCTGCTCTTGGACTGGAAGGATTAACATTATCAAAATGGCAGTCCTACCAAAAGCAATTTACAGATTCAATGCTATTCCAATAAAAATCTCAATGACATTCTTCAAAGAAATAGATCGACTACTGATGAAATTTATATGGGACCACAAAAAACCTCTCATAGCTAAAGCCCTCCTAACTGAAAAGAAAGAAAACGGAGGAATTTCACGCCCTGATTTCAAACTATATTACAAAGCCATAATAATTAAAACAGCATGGTACTGGAACAAAAACAGAAAGACCAATGGAACCAAATAGAATACCCAGAATTAAAGCCACATATCTATGACCAACTAATCTTTGATAAAGGAGCAAAAAAAAAATGCAGTGGAACAAGGACAGTCTATTCAATAAATGGTGCTGGGAAAACTGGACAGCCACATGCAAAAAAATGAAGCTAGACTGCTTTACAGCATTTTAACCACAGTGGACCTTCTTTCAAAATTGGGGTCAGTCCTCTCAAATGCTGTCACTGCTTTATCAATTATTTCATGTAATATTTTAAGACCTATGTTGTGGATTCAGCAGTGTTCAGATTTGTAATATCTTTAATCAGAAGTAGATTCAGTCTCAAGAAATCATTTTCTTTGTTCATCCATAAAAAGCATCTCCTCATCCATTAAAATTTGATCATTCAGTCACATTCTCAGACTCTATGTTTAATAATAGTTTTCTTGCTATTTCTATAAATCTGCAGTTACTTCTTCAACTGAAGTCTTGGATTCCTCAATGTCATCCATGAAGGCTGCAATCAGTCTGTCACAAACTCCTGTTAATGTTGATATTTTGACTTCCACGAATCACAAATTTTTTAATGACATCTAGGATGGTGAATCATTTCAAGGTTTGCAATTTACTTTGCCCAGTTGCATCAAGGAATCACTATCTGTGGCAGGCATAGCCTTAAAAGCTGTATGTCTTAAAGAATAATACTTGATATTTGAAGTTACTCCTTGATCCATGACTGCAGAATGAATATTATGTTAGCAGGCATGAAAACTGCGTTAATCTCCTTACTCTCTCAGAGCTCTTAGGTGACCAGGTGCATTTTTCATAACTCTATTTATTTTTCCTGGACAGCAGATCTCAATAGTGGGCTTAATATTTTCAGTAAACCATATTGTAAACAAATGTGCTGTCATCCAGGTTTTGTTGTTCTATTTATAGAGCACAGTCAGAGTAGATTTAGCATAATTCTTAAGGCCTTAGGATTCTTTGATGGGTAAATGAGTATTTACTTCAAGTTACCAGCTGCATTAGTCCCAAGAACAGAGTCAAACTGTTCTTTGAAGCAGGCATTGACTTCTCCTCTGTAGCTATGAAGGTGCCAGATGGCATCTCTTCCAATGACATCTTCTTTCCAATGGCTCCACACTAAAAGTTTGTTGTTTAGTATAACCACCTTCACCAGTGATTTTCAGCTATCTTTTGGGTCATATGTCGCAACTTCTCTATCAGCACTTGCTGCTTTACCTTACACTTTGATGTTATGGAGGCAACTTATTTCCATAAGCCTCATAAACCAGTAACCTCTGCTAGCTTCAAATTTTCTTCTGCAGCTTCCTCACATTGCTCAGCCTTTACAGAATTGGAGAAAGTTAGGACCTTGATCTGTAATAGGTACTGGCTTAAGGAAATGCTGCATTGGTTTGACTTTCTAGCCAGAACACTAGAATTTTCTCCACATCAGCAATAATGTTGTCTCACTTTCTTATCATTCACATGTTCACTGGAGTAGCACTTTTAATTTCCTTTAAGAAGTTTTCCTTTGCATTCCCAATTTGGCTAATTTTTTGGTGTAAGAGGCTTGTCTTTCAGCCTGTCTTAGCTTTCTACATGCCCTCCTCATTAAGCTTATATCTAACTTTTGATTTAAAAGAGAGGTATTGGGTCTTCCTTGAACACTTGGAAGCTATTGTAGGGTTACTAGTCGGCCTAATGTCATTATTATTGTGTCTAGGGCAAAGGAAGGCCTGAGGAGAGGGAGAGAGCCAGGGGAGCTGCTTGTCTATGTAGCAGTCAGCACACACCCAGTATTGATTAGGTTTGCTACCTACATGGGTATGGCTTCTGGCACCCCAAACAATTACAGTAGTGACATCAGAAGTCACTGATCTTTGATCACCATAGCATAATAATAATGAAAAGTTTGAAATATGGTGAGAATTACCAATGTAATTCAATTATAAATGTGACACAAAATGAGCCAGTACTTCTGGAAAAATGGCACTTTTAGAATTCAACACAGTGTTGCCACAAACCTTCAATTTGCAAAAAATGTGGTATTTGCAAATTGCAATAAAACACAGGTATATAGCAAAGCATGCCTGTATAAATGTAGCATTACATTCTTGTCCTATTTGTTGAGACAAAATGCTCAAGTTGGGAAGTGAAGCCAAAGCTTATGGCACATAGTACCAAATGTGCCTCCATATCCTCTCAAGCACTGGACAACTGATGGAATATTTGCGATCTTCATTTATAAGAGAGTTGTTTGCTTTTCATGTCTGTTAAGCATTTGTTTTCACTCTTGTGAGATTTATGATCATATGCTCTCCTCATGTTTAAAATGGGATCATCCTTTTTATTTTAATTTATATAATTTCTTAAATTATCTCCATTTATATTGCAAATATTTTGTGTGTTGTTTTTATTTTGTCTTTCTTATGTCTTTACCAGTTTTAAAATTAGCATTAAATATTTTCCTTTGTGATTTCTTTGTTATTGTGTCAGAAATGTCTGTTATTTAAAATTTTCAAAGCTTTACATATGTTTAGTTTTATCATTTTTGTTTTAATAACTGGAATTAAAAAATATAAGATGTAAAATATGATTCCTTCAGTAATGTGAAAACTTGTTACTAATTATGAATGGGGTTTCTTATTCTCTAGTGCCCAGGTAAAACTTACAAAGATTTTGCTTTTCCTTTTTGTGCAGTGGGTTCATTTTGCATCTTAGACCAAGATTTTCTAGCTTTATTATTTTTTTAATAGTCTATGCATTTTGCGTAGATCATAGGAATGATCTCTTCATTGAAAGCCATTCAGCCATTAATGTCTCTAGGACTTAAGGTCTCTAGTAAGCAGCCTTGGGTAAAAAAGCCAGTTTTGATGCTGGTTTACCTTTATGGATTCCTGTTTTTACTTCATTTTGGACTCTGGGTTTATCTTATTCTATTATTTGCTCAGTTTTACATTGAATTCCATTAAAAATATTTTGTAATTTGATTCAGCATATCACTTCAATCTTGAGAGCTCTTCATCCACTCTTATCTACCATGTATGTTGCCATAATGGAAAGCCTAGTTATCTTTATTTCCTCTTTTATCATTTTTCTTTATATTTTTGGCATCTACTTTGGTAATAAGAAGTGTCAATGCAGCTACAAAATGAGGCTTTCTAGTACTTAAAAGTTAAATAGGAATATTTGAATTTTATAGAAATAACTTCACATATGAACTGTGATAATTTTCTTAATGTAGATGAGTTTTCAGTTCTCCTAGCACTCTTAGTAAATTTGGCACAGCATTGCCACTAAGCATTTGTTTATCTCCATGTTAACTTTTCATTTTTTCTTTTGTAATATTAACAAATGAATTTTTTTTCAATTTGAAAGCATTACTGTTTATTAACTGACCACATTACAGAAACAATCAGGTAGACACCTTAGTTCATCCTTTTAGTATGCCTTTTGATCTGGTCTTCCCTCCTGTCAGCATCTCCACCTTCTACAAAATGGGTCGTTTTCTTCTTCATTCCACCTCCTGGAGAAGATAATTTGAAGGGCCAGAGGAAGTTGTTTGCCTCCTTACAGTGCTTTTTAACAGTATAGAGTCATAAATCAGATCCTCCATACAGGTGATGCCATATTTACCAAGAGAGGGAGCATCAATGTGGTATCTGTTAGGGCAATTCATTTCTTGTTGATTTTGCCATAACCACACTTGTAGATCAATTCATTTACTGACTTAAGGTTTGGATACCTTGGTACAATGGTTCCACAGTCCTCAGCATGTTAACTGAAGCTTTGTTGAGCTTAACAAAGGTGCTATTGAAGATCTGGTGAAGGCAAAGAAGCTGGAACACCTTTTGGGCCTTTGACCTCACACCACTGATACCTCTGATCCTGATGACAAATGCCAATTTAGGCTCTGCAGGTACCTAGAAGTTTCCAGCTTTTTATGCCATCCTAGCTATTCGAATCTCAGTTCTGAATATCTGCCTACAATCCTTGTGATAGTGCTTAGCTCCTTCTTAGATAAGATTCCTCCTTGCCTTTTGAAGCATCTTTTGGGCAAACTTTTTTCTCAGATTCTTAATCTTCAGCTCGGCGAAATTCCTTCACTTTTTCTAAAGGGTTTTTGGCACAGCAGGAACCTTCTTTTTCTTCTCCTCTGCACCCTCCTTAGTTCCATCTGGAAAAAGAGAGCAACAACTGATCTTTAATTAAAGATTGAGAGCCATTCTTTCTCTACTAGCTCAATGATTGATGAACTTTTTTGTTTTCCCTGTCCCACAATCATTCTTAAGGCTTTAATGCTAGTGATATTTATTATACATACTATTTAGCTAGCAGCATTAAAACACCAGTTTTCTTTAAAGGACTCATTAAACTAACTGCATTAGTAATCTATTTAGTGCAATCATAGGCTGATTGATTAAAAAAAGAAAATCCGCTTATTATGCTAGGTTAAACTATTGGATTCTCTAGGATTTACTGGGAAAACACAGTTAAATTATAAAACCTTTGCTCTATATTCTAATGTAGCTCTTCCTCAGCGGGAGAGAATCTGTATTATGGCATTATTATTATGTAAATTACTTAATGCTGCCCGTAAGTGTGCCAAACTGCGTTTACAGTATTTTTATTCTTGAAATATGGCTCTTAAAGAATCATCGGCACTTAAAAACATATTAAAGATAACTTATATTAGGGGATTAGAAAGGAAATAAACCAATAAGATTATTTCAAGAAATGTTTTTCAGGTGACACTGGGAGAAAGTATATTTGTTCTTTTTCTCCTAAAAGAAAAACTTTTTTTTTATTTTTAAACTTACATTAGTCAATTTTTCATAGGCATGCGTCTTTCTTAGGTGGTCAAAAGCATTATTGCATCACTAAATACTATAAAGCATTATAAAGTTTGCATATCTACTGTTCTGATCGTTTAGCCCAACTTGTAGGTAAGAATGAGACTAGAGGATGCTTTTTCTCCTTGCCTATGGCTTTCATCTATGGATTTTCAACACTGGTTTTTGTGTTGTCTGCCACCCGTGCCTTGGAGTGCCAGCTGAAGTATTTATTTGCAGCAGAGTGATCCTTTTGTTATACATATAATTTAGCCCAGCTATGGTGCCCAGCTGGATTAAGTGACCCTCCTTGCTCGTCCTGTTAGAACCATGGTGAATCACACAGTCCTGATTTCTGTCTCTTCCACTAGACTGAAAGGTCCTGCTTCTGCGAGATAACATGTAGTCAGTACCTATTAAGTAAACAAATATGTAAATCTGTGTGTGTGTTTAAATCTTATCTTCTTGACTACATTTCAAGTACTCGAAGTTTTAGAAATTTATACTTTTCTGTTCCTTTTATATTGTTTAATACATAGGTACACGGTAGGCAGTCAATAAATATTACCTGATTGTATTATAGGAGTTAATATGTGTAGTAGCACTTAGAAAAATTTTTAGAACATAATAAGTAACATGTGACTAGTAAATAAAAATAAAATTTTTACATTTATTGACTAAATTATAATCCTAAAATTGGTTTATTTTGGGAATTGGAATTAGGACCTAACATGGTGTTGGGCACAGAGAAGCGGATTATACCATTTTGTAAAGGTTCAACTGATGATTTATTTAAACCCATATAGTGGTAATGTCACAGAGTTTACTTCTTCTTAGAGTGGAGTGCAATCACTTGGTACAGATATTTGGGTCATGAAAAAGCATATCGAAGATTAATTAGAAGGTGATAGATAGGATAAAAGATAATTTATCTTTGGTTGAGTCTGTGTTGCTAAGAGTAGAGATATTGGAATGAACTAGAGACAGAGGTCTAGGATTCCCTTCTGGTCAGGGTAGGTGGGTGAGGAGTTACGTGCTGAAAGAAGTACAGGTCCACCTGCCAATTTTCAGGTTAGATCTACCAAGTAAATATTTGTCACTTGATACAGAGATGAGGCTAAGGAACTGATGTAGAGCTAACCTCACAATATAGAGTTAGCAGTCAAAGTGGTGTCTAATCTGGGTTGGGGTCATTCCAGTTGGCTTCTACTGGGTAGGTTGGCTACTTGTACCCACACTGTTGTCTTTTTCTGAAGAGCTCAATGCTTAGCTTTTTATTTATCATAAGTTAATGTGTGCCGAAGCCTGAAGGCATCAGCTAATGGACACCATATTTCTCCAAATTGAATTAAAAGATCATATTCACAGTAGTTGGCTACAAGCAGAAACAGAATATGATACAAATTTTAATCTAAAAGAATTCTTTTCCAGTTCCTTGGTTTCAAAGATGTGGATATATTGAAGGTTGATGGGATTCTGTAACACACAGACACCCGTGCACACGGATGCACGCACACACATGCACAAGTCCCCCTCATTAAATTTTTTTTAGCTTCTTTTTTTGTCAGCACTTCAGCTGCAGTGTGTTTTTCTTTGCAGTTGAATGTGCTATTTTTGCTTTATTTCTTTAAAATCCAAACTGAAAATTCCTTTTATAATTTTATCTGGTTTGGGGGCCTCATCAGTATATGAGAATACATTTGCATTAATATCCTATATTACAAAACCTTTATACTTATATACTGGCTTCCGGTAATATCATCTTTACTAGGTTATGGAAATCTGGATGCTTTAGTCTTCTATGTTGCTCTGTGCATGGACCTTTACTCACTTCATTTTAAGTCACCATTCGATTCTTCAGTGGTGGCTTTTTAAATTCTTTGCATGACTACAAGCCTTTCCCAGAGCTTGTCCCTGTGAGGTGGCTGAGGCCAGACAACAACACTGACAAAACTCTAATGAAGATTCAGAAGTGGTGGCGGTGGTGGGGAAGTAGACAGCATGAAGTGTGACTGACAATCACTCTAGACTAGGATCGTCTTAGGTCCCATATGCCTGGATCCATAGTGGTGGGTCCTGAGTGGTGTGCTCGAGGCTGGTGACACTCTGTAGACCAGACTCAGTTTCTAGAGAGAAAAGAATTTATTTCTTGCTCTGGTCAATCCTCATTTTCTGTCCCAGGATATATTCTTTCTCAGAACAATTGGCAGTGTGAATATCTACTCCTTTTAAAGAAAACCCATATGTAAGTGATCTTGACCAATGGCTCCTACAAGGCCAATTATGGCAAAATACAACAATACAACATCAGCTCATGTAGAGGTTTTCAGGTTTAGGTAATAGGACATTTCTGAGGAAAGTGGCACTAGTTCTGTCTACAGTGAGCTGTGCTGAACCCAGTTTCACTTGCTTTTAATTTAATTAAATTTTAAATTTTAAAAATTTTAAATTTTTAAAAATTAAATTTCAATTTTAAATTTAATTTAATATTTAAATTAAAGTACTGTTGCTTTATAACACTATATAAGTTTCAGGTGTGCATCACTGAGACTCAACATGTATATAAACGACACTAAGTTCACCACAAAATGTCCAGTTTTGAAGCAGTTGAAGATCAGGTCTTTCTGCATCTGGGCTTCTCATCCTTATTTATTATAGAAAGAGCTCTCAAGACAGGAACTTAAAACACTAATACATATTAACAAAGATGCTACATAATCTGATTAAACAATCCCTTTGAAATTTTTCACGTTTGTCCCCCAAGCCCCCTTTTTTCTTTTTTTAAAGGAGTTGTTTTGTTTGAATTAGGCCCACATATTGAATTTATTTGCTGCCTTTCTGAAGCCTCTTTTGATCTCTAACAGTCCACCGAACCTACTTTTCATGCTATTTATTACGTAAAGAAATGGAGACATTTTTCCTGTAGAGTTTTTTTTTTTCTCATTTTGAAGTTGGCTGATTGTATCCTTATAGTGCCATGTAACATCCTTCATTTTACATGTTTCTTATAGATGGTAACTTGGTCTAGAGGCTCAACTACATTTAGATTCAGTTGTCTTGGCAAGAATAATTCACAGGTGGTAAAGCACACAGTGACTAGTGGTTCTACATTTTATGATATTTTAAGGTTGATTAGTGGGTTCAGGTGATTTACGTCAGTCTATTAATAAAGTTCACCGCCAACTTATCACTTAATGGGTTTAGCTTCCACTGGCGATTGTGGCCCAGATCTGTTATTCATTAGGGTTTGCATAAAAGGTGATATTTCCAATTCTCTTATTTCTTTGGCATTATTAGAAGGATTTTTAAAATATAAAAATGAACTTTCTTTCATTACCTATTTTGTTTTAAAAAATATTTAATAATCTAGATGCAGCATATGTTTTTGCTCTTGTTGGGGTACTTTTCCCAGAATAGACTCTGAAGACCCATTCTAGCACATGAACTCAATGGAATACACCAAGCGCTTCATCATATATCACTACTGATCAGTGGCTTCACTCTTACTGCCATATTTTATTCACTGGCAGTCTATTAATAACCAACTAGTGCTCGAAGGGCCGCACAGTCTTTGATGAGAGGCTTTCCTAGCCAAAACTATAGGCTAGGGTATATTGAAATACTCATGCCTTTGAAGATTGCTTGCATTCATTTAGTTGCCTTCAAATTCTTGGCACATGTGTTGCAGTCCCCAGCATTTGGTATTTTTGTGAATTTTCAGGGTGTTACTGGAGTAGACAGGCATGACATGAACTCAGTATAGTTGTTTAACACTGTCTGGAAAGCTCCTTGCTCAGGAACATTGGAGCCAAGCCTGTCAGCCTTCTGCTTTGTGATTTCTGGATGTAGGAAGATTCCTTTTGCTGTGTGCTGATAAAAATGCCTTAATCTGTAGTTAAAGGGAAAATTGATTGCCCTATTAATGAGTAAAGATGACTCAGAAACTCAAATTCCCTATCAGTGCACATAAAATGAGAGAACAAAGAATCTGTAGCTTCAAATTCAGTTGCTTATTTAATAAATTTCACACACACACACACACACACACATATGTATATATATATTCACCCCCCCCCCCCCAAGAATGGCTCAGTTAACAAGGAACTTTGTCAAAAACTAGATTAGTTCTTATTCATATTGCTCCAGTACACTGGAAAATCCTACCCTATTTCATTATTTTCTTACTATATTTATGACCAGGTATTCTGACACTAAACGCTTATCTTAGAGTTTTCCCTTTAACTAGAAGTTTAAAGAGTGCTTGAAAGATTTGCTTTGCAGAGACAAAATCCTCTTTCCTAACACTGAATCAATTTTATAGAGTTTGCATTGTGGTCAAATTGAGTCCTGTTTCTTCCCGTCTTGGAAAGCTTTTAAAATGTAAACGCTAAGCTTTTCAGGCTATTTGTTCATCGCTATGTTCAAATTAAATTGAAAATTTCCAAGAATTTGATTTCTATGTCTGTTTTTATATTTTTCTAGGAAAAATAATTTTTCCAGGTTGAAATTCAGCATGGATTGAGAAGAGTTGATGGCTTTGCCATTGCTTGACCAATAATTATCTATGTTGATAGTCTTTGAGCAAGGTAAATATCTTCTTTTCCAGATGCTTTTTTCCTAGAGTCTCCTTATCTGAGACGGTAGAAGAAGGTATGAAAAATGAATGTGATGGGAAGTAGCTTTATGTCCCTAATGTGCTGGTATGCTGGAGTTGCTTGGGATTTATTGAAGCAGACAAGAGGTACCCAGTGTTGCCAACACATCCAATGGGCTCTATAAATCTATGAAATAAATAGCTGCCTGGTGGTATTTTTTTCACTTATTTATTAACTGCTAGATATGTCTCTTTGTTGCCATAGCAATATGAGAAGGAGAAAGGAAACAGTTGACAAGTAGTTACAAAGTATAAAACTTCTTTTACCCTCTCCTATGTTAAAAATTTTCTATTCTGTGGGATTGTGATTCTACTGGCAAGCATATTTTTGAAAGGGTATTCTTTAAGAATTCTTGATGTCATCAATGGCCTCTGAGGAGTTATGAAGAACCCCTAAAGCTGCTGAGATCTGACATCTAACAAGACAGGAAGACCTGAAGGGATTATGTGGGAATAAAGTAATTTTCCTTTCAAAATTATCCATTGATTAAGAAAACAGAGATGGATCTTCTATAGCAGAGTCTCAATACCTAATTGAATTTTCCTAAATAGTTTAGTATTGGACTAATAATATATAATGAGAATCTTCATGTGTCCTTTTCAAAGAACTCTCCTCTTCCAAAATAAGCTTTCCTAATTTCACTATGATAGAGCTAGACCTTATCTCTTCTTCCCAGACAGAGATGATGAAGTAATACGTGTAAGATGACTTGAGTAGATACAGAGTTATAACTATCCTTAGTGTTTTCTGTATCTTGGGCCTGGTGTCTCAAAGAGCCATTTGTTGTTGGTTTGGGCCAACAACTTACAAAGAGCTGAAGCACTTGTGACTGGACAACACTGCTGTCTAGCACTGCTGATGGATGACAGGCACTCCGGGTCACCTCTGAGAGCTGTTAATCATCTGGTGGCATGACCTCATGGTGCTGTTCCCTGCAGTGCTGTCTGGTCCAGTGTTCAGGGCTGTCCATCCCGACCTTCAGGCTGTGGCTGCTGCGGCGTCATCTCAGTGGCCCTTCCTGTGAGCGCCTCCAGCTGTGGTGAGTTAGCTCCTGGCCTGCAGCTTGCCAGCTGCTGTGGGCTCCACACCCTCATTGGCGGGATGGCGCCATCTTGGATGAGTGGCTTTTGTTTGGGACTTCTGGACACTGTGGACGCTGTCTGGGGTGAGATGGCCGGTCACTAGTGGCCTTAGAGACTGTTTTCCCCTGTTGGCTTAATAAGCCCACTGTTGTTTCCTGTGCCTGAGTGGTCTTGCAGTTGTGTGTGGGTTAAGAACCCACAGGGACCTGTTCTCCACTGGCACTGCCCTTTGGAGGTTATAGCCCTCCTGTAGTTCTGTCTCAATTATGGTTTTCTTCTTATGGAATTTACCAAAGTTGTTTATTAGTGGAGGTCAACAATTTTTGTCACATTTTAAGCAATCAATGAATTTTGTGTAATAAAAAAATTAGCCTTGAAACTAATTTTACTAGAATTTATATGAGTGGGGGAGTTTGTTCTCTCCCAGAATGTAACAAAATACATTTAAATATTTAAGGTTAAGAAGGCATCATAGTCACTACTTTCTATTAATAGACATGTTTTTCCTATTTAAAATTTAAACAATGTTGAAGAGACTGGTAGCAATATATTAATAAAGTGTGTTTGTAGCAGATGAGGAGCAGCTAGAGTTGGATAGAAGTGCTGGTTCTTAGGAGATTAGCAACATTTTTTGCTTTATAAAGTTCGGATACTAATGGGCAAAAGATGGTAAGATTTTCTAAATCGGTAAAAATCTCTTTTCTAGGATGCATATTTTAAATGCTGACCATGGCATCTGATCCTGATTTGAACCTGAAAAACTTAGTCATGAGCCTTGATGGGAAAAACCTACATCATAAAATTCATCTTTGTCCTTGGGGTTTGGCTTCTCACACAGCAGGGTTCAAACATTTACTGAAGACCAAACCAGCATTTACTTCATATGCGTATCTCATCCTTTGTAACCATGGGGTTGTCATTTAACAACTAGGATTGCTTAAACAGTCCCTGAGAAGGGTTTCAGCCCCAGAGGATAAAGAGGTTCTTAAAAACACACTGCCCAGAATTCATTGTATCTACTTGAAACTTCTGTTAGTTCGGAAAGGATTATTTAGAGAGCTGTCAGGGATCTCCAAGGAGCTGTAAAACACTGCATGGAATAGTATCTGTACCAGCTGAAATGGTTTTAACACTTAGAAAATTGACTATTGAGTCCAAGAATGTTAATTGAAGGTGTGGCTGTTTTTAATGCCAGAATTAAGTAAAATAAGGCACATTCTTTCCTCTCCCCATTCCCACCTGTACTTTGCCTTTCAACTTTTACTCATCCTTCAGACCTCTCTGCATCACTCTCCTAGTCTGGATGACTCTTTCTGTTACATTAGCATTTGTGCTTCTCCTACCACACATTTACTGACTGTATTGTAATTACTTTTCAACTTGTTTGATTTTCTCACTAGAATGTAATCTCTGTAAGGACGCTTTCCAACGCACGCATCATTATGCCACCAGCAACACTGTCTAATTGGCACTGCATGGACATTTGTTGGATGAATGTATGAATGAATAAATGCACAGAGCAGATCCTGAGTGGAAGCAGTATTTCAATTCTTAAGTAAAAGTAGTAAAAAGTTTTCATTGTTTATGAATTGATGGGAGACCAACTCCCAGAGGGTTAGGAAGACCAGAAGATAACCATTGCTGTATATTGATAGATTGGAAAGGATACTGAGAAGAGGCTGTGAGGGACTGGTGAGGTTACCTGGAGGTAGTTTGTGACTGGGGAGTCTGGAACATGCCTTTGGTTTGACTCCTGTAAGTTCAAGTTTAGACATGGCGTATTCTTACCAGATTGATGTATGAGTGTTGGACACTGTGTGGAGAAGACTCAAATTTTGTAAACTTTAGACTTTTTTTGACAAAAAAAGGAAGGGCATGATGCTTTTTACCAATTACAAGTACCAACTGTATGGATCCTTGAAATATTTCTCAACCCTGCCATTTGAGGTTGGGAAGTTAAAAGATAGAGAACTGGTATCTTTTTGATATTTTACATTTCTTGGAATGTTCATGAATCCAGATTTCTTTTACCCTAATTTTTCTTTGGATATTCCCAACATGAGTATATTCTAGGTAGAGGACAAATATATATAACTGGCATATAGAAAAATTATCATTCTATATATATATAAAAATACATATATACATACATATATATTTGTGTTTCAGTCCTGTGTTCTAATATTTTTTTAATGGATTGTGTTTAGCTTTTTTCAACTAGATATTTTATTATATGCAAGTAAATGTGAAATTTCTTCCTCTTTCCTAATATTAATACTTACTTTTACTGCCAGTGCTATTATTTAGTTGCCTGGAACTCCCAGAGAATGTTAAAATATTAGTTATGATGAGAATTTTTTTTATCTAATTGTTAATAAGATGTCAGTGTTTTATATTTAATTATTATGTTGCCAATTAATTTTACTAAATAAATTCCATATCACTTAAAGAAATATACTTCTATTTTTAGGTCACAGATTTAAAAGTTTATCAATTGCTTTAGAAAACCCTTATTACAGCCATCAGATGGCTTTTCTCTTTTGATCTATTAATGTGATGAATTATAGATTTTCTAATATTGGCCCGTAATTGTATTCATCCCTGGAATAAATCCTACTTTGCCATGGTGTATTATTCTTTAAATATCCTGACAGATTTGATTTTCTAATGTTTTATTAATGATATATGTATTTATAGTTAGAATTGTGATTGCCTAGAGACTGTGAATTTGCCTCCGAGTGACTACTCCGTGGCCAACCCATTGAGCTGCAAGTCTGAGCTGTGTGGGGAGGCGGTTTGTGACTTTGCTCGCTGGGTTCTGGTCACTTATTTCAAGCCAGGTTGTGCCCTTTTCCTTTATTTTGTCTTCATCTATTGCCTGTGTAACAGAGTTTTCCTGAATCTTCTCTCATGGTTTCTCCTAATTCAGATTGTTCCTTTATCCTTTTCTTTTTAATATTCCTTTGACTTTTATTTATTGGGAATTGTGAGTCGGGTAGCAAAACCCATTTCATGAATCCCAAACCCCTGATTTTATGCTTTAAGTTTAACACCAATAAGCAGAATGAAATTACACAGTATTTTCAGGGAATTTACATTTGAGATTGAAGCATTTCTGAAAATCAGATGTTAGCTTTCAAAAATTTCATAGTGGTAAAATTTGCCTCGGGGAGGGGAAAGTGTCATTGAAGTGCTTCCCTAGGAGGTGAGAATATCACAGGAGTTGGTTCAAGATGGTAGCAGAGGAAGCTGGCATTGCATACCTCAAGTGGTAAGCCTTGTGCCTTGAAGACTGTGTTTAATTGTGAAGAGTTTTATGTAGGTATAGGTGGGACCCTGATGTGGACCCTTTTGTTAACTTTGGTAATTGGAATTAGACTTACTCTTGTTTAAGACCAATAGAGTTCTTCTGCATTTATGCTCTGAAGTATTGCACTTTAGGAGACACATTCTGAATCCTGTGTATACTTGTTATTGGGTCCTGAATACCTGGAAGAATGTATACCTACAACTCATAAAAAACACAGTCACACCAGAAGTCAGTTGCAAACACCAAGGATATACAGGGTTTGTGCTCAATAATACTGTGCATAGGTTGACCTGGGGGATGTGCTGCTTGAGAGTCCTTCTCTGCAGGGTCTTCCTCTCTTTCCCTTTTCTCTATCCCAGTGCTCCCCGGGGGTCTTACTTTCTTCATCCTGACCTCTTTGTAGTCACGGCCAGAATTGCCGTGAAAAGAATTGAGGAAAAGAATCCTGGAAAAGAATTGAGGATTTCCCTGGCACAGGGATTTGAGGATTTTGGATTAGACCACCTGTTTGACAAATAAACCTTCCTCTGGTCAAGGCTGATTCTTTTCAGTAATGCAAATGTGTGGTTTAGTAAAATAAAAGTTCCATCTCCACTAGGATGAATATATGGAGGGATAAACATACAGAGACCCTTCCTGTTACACGTGTCCAGTCTTATGGGCAACTTTGGCCAGCAGTTTCACTGAGCATAGCAAAGATGGCCAAATGGGTTTCACCCATGGGTGACCCAGGTTGTTGGGTCCAGGGTGTTGAAAATGTTTTACTAAGCCAATATGGTAAGCAGTCTAGACAAGAATCCCAGGGCAGCTGTCTGTTTCGGCCTCTTTGTCCCTGCATGATGTTGGGCAAATACGTTAGTTCCTCTCTGTAAAAGGAAGGTAATTACATTGTCTCTTCCATTCCAGAGCTGTTGGGAAAACCAATGCAAATGTGTCCATAAAGAGCTCTGAGCTTCCCCAAAAGGAGTCCTGTGTATTTACAAGGCATTACTGTCACCACTCCCGCAAGGCACTCCTGTTGAGATGGTGATGACTGCACCTGTCTGTCTTTTATTGTCAGGTTTAATGCTCCCTGGCTCAGAGGAAGCAGGGATCCCTCTTGCCTATTCCCTTGAGCCTACCCTCTTTGGGCAGGTCTAAGGTAAAGGGGTTCTTGTCACGGTCAGACAGTCCCAGCATCATTGCACTCAGCAGGTTGACCTTGGAAGTGTTACTTAACCTCTCAAAGGTTCTGTATCTTCACCAGTAAAATTGGGTCACTTACAGCCATTGTGCAAATTAAATGAGATTGTGTCTCCAAAACTCCTGGTAAACAGAAGGTGCTCAATAAACATTAGTGTTTTGAAATTTTATTTTCTTTTATTCTCTCCCTTTTTGGCTCTGGCACTATTGCAGCATGTGCATTTCTATTCCAGCATCTTGTTTTTGGTAGCAATTGATATTTTGGGTGATTTGGGATATGGCATCATTATTCTGGAAGACTTCATTTTGAATCTTGTCTTCATTCTCAGTGTCCTCAAAACAGCTTAAACAAACCAAATGTATAAAAGCATTTACTTTGTAGCATTTATTTGTGCCTCTTCACTTGCTCTTAATAGAAAGCAAAAGCTATAAAAACTGGCCTGGCTGTTAAGAGGTGCTATTTAAAGCCGCAGTGGGCCAAAAATGACAATTTTGAAATTGGCTGTAGAGTGATAAAGCCAAGTACGAGCAGATGCCCAGGCAACCTGTCTCATTTGCCATGTGTTACCAAAAAATCTCAAGTCTACAGAGGTTTTAGGAGTTTTTCTCTTAGGAAGCATTGCCATTTTAGTCTTTAGGTTTCCCTTTTCTTGTTGACGGAACATACTGCAGCAAAGGAATCGCAGGCTGCAAGCTGGGGGACTGTGGGTGGGGAGGGTTTCCCCTATGCTGAGTGAGATATTTGTGAGACTTCTAGCTCAGCCTAGCTACATGGCAATTTCATGCCAGGGAATTAATGGTTTTGTAGAAAAGTGGCTGTTTCTGCTACCCACGGTTATTTTACAGTGGTCAGCTATATTCCTGGCCCCCCTGGTGACCTTGTAGAGTTACTTAGCCCATGAGTCAGTTTCACTGTAAAATGGGATAGTGATAGGAACTTGGTTGGACGTATAAAAAGTATGTGGTAATATCTATATATAAAGTTCATAGTAATTAATATGTAGACGGTCCAGTGATACATTTTAATAGTGTAAGCACTTTTACAATGAGTACAGTGTGAATTGTGTGTATGAGTATGGTATGAGCAGATGTGTTACATATATGGTGTGTATAGTATGTGTATGATTATGTGTATACTGAGGAGACCTTGGGAGCCAGAGATGAATTTAGAATTGCTATTGCCATATAAAGCGTTTGTTTTATGTTCCTTTGTTTTGCCTGACTATCCATGGATACACACACACACACACACACACACACACACACAATTGTGTCACCTGCAAATATAGTTTTCCATAGCCTTTTATTATTTTGAGGTGTATTCCTTCTAGCCCCATTTTACTTTTTATCGTAAACGAGTACTAAATGTTGCAAAAGCCTTCTCTGCATCTATTGATGTGATCATGTGGGTTTTTTTTATCTTTTCCTTTTATTAATGTGGTGAATTTTTGATTAATTCTTTTGGATAGATGTCAGGAATTGGATAATCAGACTCTAAAGGAGATTGAATATTTTGCAAAGTTGCTTTCTAAAAGTGTCACAAATAAATGTTTGGTCCTGGAGATGTCCAAATAGACTGGAGATTACTTCAGTTTCTGGACAATGAGAATGAAATTCAAGCAGTAGCTCACCACTGAGCTAGAATAGGTGAACCTGAAGATCTTGGGAGTTCATGAAACCACCCCTTTCAACCTATTTCTCTAAATATCCAATTACCTATTTATTAGTGATCCACGTAAGGCCCTTAAATAATAGGCAGGCATGAGATGCTGGGCTGATGGGTTGGGTGCCATGTCATGCTGCTGCTTTACCTTCGATTCAACGCGATCAGCTCCCTCTGGCAAGATTTTTTCCACTGGAATCCTTTTTAGATAATTTTTCTGCCTCTGAGATATTTCAACCCTTTCACTATTTTAGGAACACACTTCTAAATCACACAAGGTTTTGCTGACACAAGGACCATAACACCTTGCCAAGAGGAATTCTCCATGAGTGGAATAAATTGAGAGAGAAAGCCTGTGAAACGTGTGTCAGAGCAGCTGCTCTGGCTTCCCCAAATTAAACACAGTTTGAGGGTGAGGATTCCTGCCTCTCAGGGCCAGATGATGCTTTCTATATGTGAAGTTAGCTGTATCAGTGGAGCCCTGAACCCCCAGGCACCCTGGGCTGGGAGATGCTGGCCTCATAGCCGGCTTATGTTTGCCTGCGTGTCACTTTCACTGGTTACTCTCCTCACTGACATCTTTCTTTTTTAAATGTTTATTGGAAGTATAGGTTCGTTTCAGTCTCATGTTGCTTTTCAGCGGGGTTAAGGAGCAAAATACTCTGACTTAATTATTCAACTTTGCTCAGAAACAATCTCCTAGACCCCTCTTGTAAATAGCCACATGTTAAAATATTGCAAAGATTTCTGAAAGTTACAAATCCTGGGATCTAAAATGTACCAAAAGATTAAAAGTGAATATATCTTTTATTCCCAAAACTTTACTTCTTCTTGAAGAAATAATGAGAAAGATGTTCAAGTGTGCCTAATTGTAATTCTCTGTAATAACCAAAATCTGGAATTGTTTCAAGTGTCCCCCGAATAGGGGACTGTTTATATTAATAGAGATACATTCATGCAACTAAGAGCCTTGTTGTTGACAAAGGTATGGAGAAGGTATGGAGGCATGAGAAGTTTGTAAAATGTTACTAATAAAGGTACCAGACTACAAAATCATTGCTTTTTTTTTGTTAAAACTACATATGTATTTTCAAAGGGTACATTTGGTGTAGATATAATAGTAGTTAATATTTATTGATGGTATATTATGTGCCATGCACTGTCTAAATTGCTTTACACCTGTTCATTTGTTGATCCTTAACAAACTCTATGAGTACTATTGTTCCCATTTTACAGATGAGGAAAACTGAGGCACAGAGAGCTTACCTAACTTGCTCAATGTTAGTTGGAGAACAGAGATTCATAGGGGAAAAATTTAACTCAAAGCCTGAACTGTTAACCACAACTAACACTGCTTTCACAGACTAAAAAAAATGATCCCTGAAAGCCAAAGTGACTACAGATGTTTGTTAAAATTACAGGTGAATTTTTCTTTTTTTGGAGGGTGCTTTTGTCAGCGTTTATAAAAATACTTGTGGTAAAACAGCATTATAAAAAGTAAAGAATTCTGAACAAAAAGTAGCTGTCTAGTTAGTCTTCTCAACTAATGTTAATTTGACTCGAAAAACAGAACATAGTTTTGCTGTGTGAATCGATCACTATTGGGGATGAAATAGCTTTGGGTCAGCTCACTGTCCCTTAGAGAAGCCAGGGGAGCAGAGCCAAAGCTTCTAATTTCCACTGTGTTCAGTTCTTAATTGGTTTCAAAGTGATGTTGAACAAGGCTGTTTAACAATTACATTCCTGTGTTGAAACTCTCAGTACTGCAGAATGTTGTTCCTCGAGCAGTGCATCAGCTGGGGGTGCTTTTGTTCTCTGGTGACTATTTGACAACATCTGGAGACATTTGGAGGTGTTCTTGGCATCTACTGGATATGAGAGGCTAAGGATGTTTTTTTTTTGTTTGTTTTTTTGTCCAGGTTTCATTTCTTTTTTTTTATATACTTTTTTTTAATATATATTTTTATTGTTATTTATATCTTTTACATTTTGTATTCCCCTTGGTTAACTCACCACCAATTCACCCGTGATCCATCTCTGTGGTCCCTTGTGTTCTTTTCTACTCCATTTTGTGCCTTTATCCTCCCCCTCCCCCCACCCCCCCAAGTGTCTCTCTCCTATTTGGTTTCCCTATAGTTCTGTTACAAGTGAAACCATTTGATATTTTTCTCTTTCTTTCTGGCTTGTTTTGCTGAGTATGATCCCCTCTAATTCCATCCATGTCGCTGCAAATTGCATGTGTTTATCTTTGAATGCTGAATAGTATTCCATTGTGTATATGTACCACATCTTCTTGATCCAGTCATCTATCTTTGGACATCTGGGTTGCTTCCAGACCTTTGCTATTTTGAACAGTGCCACAATGAACATACGGGTGCATGTATCCTTTTGGATTAGTGTTTTTGTGTCCTTTGGGTAGATTCCCAAAAGTGGTATTGCTGGGTCTTATGGAAGCGCCATGTTTAGCAGTTTGAGGAATCGCCATACAGCTTTCCATAGTGGCTGGACCAGTTCACGTTCCCACCAGCAGTGTAGAAGAGTTTCTTTTTCTCCACGTCCTTTCCAGCATTTGTTGTTGCCTGTATTTTTAATGTGTGCCATCCTCACAGGTGTGAGGTGGTATCTCATTGTGATTTTGATTTGCATTTCCTTGATTATAAGTGATGTTGAGCATTTTTTCATGTATCTGTTGGGGAGGCTAAGGATGTTGATAAACTTCGTGCAATGCAAGGGATGGGATGGTCCCTCCCAACAAAGGGGTACCTGCACCAAAATGTCAATAATGTGGAGATTAAGAAATTCTGACCTATAGCAGTGTCAGGGGTCATTTGGCCCCACTCCTGTTTTGCAGCTGCTAAGGTGACTCTTAGCTGCTTTGACTTGCCCTAACTTGCTGTTCTCTTCTTTCTGGCAGAACTCAAGAAGATGCATCGATAACACACACATTCTGGGTCTGTGAGACAAAGTGGGCAATGAAAAGAGCATGGATGTTGGGGTTATATAGACAGGACAGAACAGATGCGCTGCCTTGGGAACCCAGGTGAGCCGCTTACTAAGCTGAGTGACTGTGGGCAAATTACCTAATGTCTCTGAACTTCAGTTTCCTTATCTAAAAACTGGGGACAGGCAGCCCTTGGGCCCACCTGTGACTATGCTGGTGCCTCTTTTTCTTTCTCCTTTTCCTAATAAACCTGTCCTTTAAAAAAAGTAAAGACAAAACAAAACAAAACACAGAAAACCTGGGGACAACAAATGTCTAATTACCAGGAATGTTGTGAAATATAGTTTTAAAATATCTAAGATGGAACTGTAATACTATAGGTACTCAGTAAATGCTTGTTTCTTTCCAGTTTATTACGAGGAAGAGTATCGTGACATGACCATGTTAAATAGTAGTGGTAAAAAAATACGAAGTTAGGTTCTTAAAAATTGATTTTGTGCAACATTATCTTTTTACATGTCTGGCTGGATAAAGAATCAATGTCCTTTCCTATCCGGAAGATTACCAACTTCATGTGTGACTGGAGAGGGCATAGCAATGGGCCTCCCCTGCTTATTTATAAGAGAAAGTTGAGCACTCATTGTAGCTATATTTGCCTTCTGTTCACTCTCCTTCCATATCTTTACTACCTGTCTGATTTAGATAGGACTGGACACTGTGGTGATGATGATGATGATGACGACGATTACAATAGTGATGATCGTTACAACAGTAGCTAATACGTATAATGTTTTCTATATGTCAGACACTGTAAATACAGCTAATATATCTCATGTTTACTGTAACCTCTGAGGAAGTCTCTATGGTAGACTGAATAATGACCCTCTAAGGTATTTGTGTCCTAACCCTTTGAACCTGTGAATATGCTACTTTACCTGGTAAAAGGGACATTGCAGAAGGGATTAGATTAAGGCCTTGAGATGGGGGATCATCCTGGATTATCTGGGCAGGCCCAGTCTAATCACATTGGTCCATAAAATCTGAAGCCTGTTCTGCTGTTATTAGAGAAAGATATGAGAGGATATAACAGGCTTAGAGAGAGAGAGATTATGTTCCTGCTTTGAAAACTCAGGAAAGGGAGCCATGAGCCAAAGAATGTTAAAAGCTACGAAAATCTGGAATGACAGAAAATGGATTCTCCTTTTGAGTCTCCAAAAGGATCCCTAACTCTGCCAACCTCTTGATTTTAGCCTAGTGAGACCCACTCTGGACTTCTTACATCAGAGCTATACTATAACAAATTTATGTTCTTTTAAGTTACTAAATTTGCAGTAATTTATTACAATAATAGGAAACTAATACAGAGGATGAGTCCCATTTTATAGATGAGGAGACCAAGTCTCAGTGAGGGGAGAAGCTTGTCAAAGTTTGTATAGTAACAGTGGGCGCCCAATTCTGATCATCTAAGCTCACACTCCTTGCCACTCTGCTGTGCTACTTACAAGAATGCCTGGCAGTCACTGTTCCTCTCTACCTGTGCTGTGACAAAAATGGAATTTAGTGAGCATTTGCTAACAGTGTCTCAAAAGGGAAATAAATAACTTAAGTTTCTGTATCTTTGTCATACCAAATTTTAAACCCCATGGAAAACTTTGAACCTGAATTAAAAGATGACCGTTCTAGTGGCAAGCCTGCAGGCTAGCAAGGGAGGGGTTGGGGGCTTGGGAGGCAAGGAGGCAGGCAGGCAGCCGAGCTTCCCAGCACTCCCCCCTCAAATCTCTGTGTTCTTTTTCTGGGCTCTCTCTGGAGTTCTTTCTCATGGTCGTCTCCTGGTCTTGCCTCTTCTGTAGTCATGTGCTGCTTTTATCCCTGCCTTCAGGCTCAGCTGTGCACGCTTGCACATGTGCTCACAACCATATTCTGGGTATCCACGATCAGACACTCGTGCCCCACAAGGCTGCAGATGATTGCTGCAGAGGCTAGTGGGGTAAAAACCTTGAATTCATTTGCCCTACAACCATCCTGCTACTTTCTAACTTTTGAATTCCTTTTCCCACACCTTTGCCAGTGGGCCTTTTTTTGGCATTCCTTTAAATTTTATTATCATGTCATGGTTTATAAAACACATTAGTATTTGTTGCTTATTTGACTCTAATAATAATTCTGTGTGGTAGATAAAATTGATGTCAGTGAAGCTCAGAAGGTTTGTTTTGCAGCCAAGACCACATGACTACTAAGAGTCGAAGCAGGGCTCTAGAATTCCACCCGAAATCTACAGCTGTCTCTAATACATCTATTTTTGATATCAATAGATTATGTTCAAAAGCTGGAAATCTACTGCTGTATTTTCATTTCTATCGAGGCCAACTATCACTCCTCCTTTTAGAAAATTATTATTTAGTCTGATAATGATGCATGAGTGACTTCAAGAGCATATCTATCAATCACAGTTACCAACCCTATGAAGTAAATCTCAATAGCAGAGACAAGTAAAATCCAATTTCTCTGTTGGCTTTTATTTGTCATTTTTTTTCTAGTGAGTTATTCATTAGTCTGTGGCAGTTGCTTAGAGCCACTATATTTAGAATATTAAATTATCTTGTACGACTAGGTCACAATCAATTTTGTATATGTATGACAGGTAAATCCAGAGCACGAGAAAAGAAAATTCTGTGTAAGATATAGGCTTTTCAATTTGCAGATACTAAAACTTCAGTGATGGGACATTTTAGTAGTGTCATAGCTTGATCGCACTCTGAGAAAAGTCAGAAACACTGATCATAAAATAACTGTGCCTGCATCAGCTAATTAATGTATTAAAAAAATCTTCTACAAAGGACTTGCAGTATGCCAGGAACTGTGATAGCTATGAGAGAATCCAAATGCAAATTAGATACAGTTATCACTCTCAAAAAGTTCACAGAATTCCAGTGGAATACAGATCTATAAAATATAAACCTTAAGTCAATTTGGTTGTGAAGGGCACATCAATCCTTTGCATGTATAAAGTAGGAGGCTGAGAGTAATGAAGGCACATACAAACAAAGGTACTGAAGCATGAGAAAGTAGAGAATTTTCAGGAATTACAAATGAAGGCTATAAACTGTGTATGGGGGTGGGTGGGGATGGATGTGTGGTCCTATCAGGGAATGTGGGTGGGTCCAAATAGGTAATGTGAGTCATTGAAATGTTAACAGAAGTTGACAATTTTTAGAAAATTTAAATGTGGACTCCTTCAAGATGGCGACAGGGTGAAGACAACAAAACCACTGTAAAACAAAACCAACAAACCCCAGAGGGAAAAGTGGATGACCACAGCACACAACAGGAGCATCAGTCCAGAGGAAAGGGACAAGAGAAACTTTACGTGAATTTTGTTTGGCGTGACAGCAGGACAGAGTAAGCACAGAGGGAGGACCAGCTGCTGCCAGAGCCCCTGCAGTTACTGACTTGGGTACACACAAACACTGACGCGCCTAGACCTGCCTCTGCACTGGATTGGGGGTGCAGGAGCAGGAACCCAGGGTGGAGGGTGCATTGCTGAAGGACTGCAGAGATGGGGGCACAGAGTAAGACAGCTGGTTTGAGTCTGAGGCTCTTAACACAGACAGCTATAGTCTGAATCAGGTCAGAGTATCTAGATTTTCCTAAAGGGGAGGCTACTACCATTGACCCCAAGCTGAGATACCCAAAACACCTGCTGATTCCCTGCCGCCAAAGAAACACTTGAACAAAATAGAGCTAAAACACCTACCAACAGAGGGAGCAGACACCCCAGGATAAGACACTGTACTGAGGAAGAGAACAGTTTCCAGCCTGTGGACACTGTGATGGAGGAACTGACCTGGAGGAGGGATCACTGTGTCTCCCTGGCACCCACAGCACAACAGGAAATTCAGATTCCTGAATCTATTGGAGCTGATTGCTTGGTGGTCACTACCTTGAGACCCCTTTTTTTAGAGATACTCCCTTTCTGAAGTAAATGGGTGTGTACCAGCCCCCCATTTACTTCAACAGGTGTTGAAAATTTATACATATTAAAACTTACAAAAATTGCAAATAAGGAGACAGGAGAACACAATAAAAATGCTAGGGCAAAAAAACATACACACAAAAACAACCCCACCTGAAAAGCCCAAAACCCCCTGAAAGGAGCCATAACTCAGCAAAGTTGTGAAGCATAAAAGAAGGTGAATTCAGGTCAAAAGTTCTAGCAATGCTGATGGAACTAAAAACAAGCAAACAAACCAACAACAACAACAAGAAGGATATAAAACAACAGATAAGGCTAAAGATAAAGAAAATATGCGACAGGTCCAATTTGAAATAATGGCACTGAGAAACACTGTAGCAGACAAACAGAGGCAATGGGGAGAATTAATGAGCTTGAAAACACCCACATTAGAGAACACAAGGATAGAACAATTTTATTTCTCAGGACACTCTTTTATTTTTCTCAGTTTTCTTGCACATCTTTGATCAGCTTTTCTGTATTTTCTTCCATTTATTAGATTTTCTTATTACTTATTACTGCAATTTTCGATTCTGTATCTGATAGGAAGAAAAGATATGCCATCTCTTTATAGATGGTTTCTGGAGATTTGTTCTCTGAGGTTGAATATTCTCCTGAAGACGCAGAGTGTCATGTACTGTATTTTTCCATCTCCTCATTGTTAGCTTTCTAGGTTGTTACATGTTCAGGTGTTTAGCTACAGAACTTCCACTTTGCCAGTAGATGGCTCTGTATGGCAGGGAGAATTAATCTGTTATGGCCTTTCCTGAGGGTGGGGGAGGTGTAGAGGTTTCAGTAATTAGTGAAAGCAGTGTGGCAGGGGTTTGTTTCTGGGGTGCTCCTGGTAGCCCTCCTTTCTGTGTTTCAGACCTTTGTCTTTTCAATCTGTGCATGGGGCTTCAGTGCATCTTCCCCATAATAGCTTGAGCTCTGAGGGTAGTGAGGGAAAGAGTTGTGCTCTTCTGGGCTTTGTCCTCCTCCCTGGGGACCCTGTCCACCTTTTTAATCCCAGCACTGTTGCATGTATCTCCCCACAGTTATGTCCACACTAAGCAGCCGTCCTCCCTGGACTGCCTATCACAGGAGCATGGGTTTGAACTCCAGTTTTCACCCTCCAGTTTTTACTCTTTCCAGGCTCCTCTTGCCACCAACATTTTGTTGAATTGCTGTATTTCCTCCATGTCTCAATGTTGGTCTCTGACCTCCAGGATGTGCTCAAGTTTTACCCCAAGTCATGGGAACCTCTGAGTCCCTTTTCCCTATTTAGATTCTTTAGATTACACTGGTCAACAGTGAGATCATTACTGACTTAAAAGGGCCCTAATATGTAGTATCTTTGTGTGCTGAGCGTGACTATAACCCTGAAAATGTTTTATTAGCTCGTTTTGAAAATATTTCATATAATTCATTTTATATGTTTCACTGTATAAATTTATCCAGTAGGACTGCAACAACATCCTAAATCAGCTTAGAATGATGTAATACTGCATCGCATTGCATAATACCATCATGCACACATCATCCAGAGTTGACTGCATCATTTTCTGATGCAATGCAGTACTACTGCCGGGCGGCTGCTTGAAGTAAGCTGATGTCTATATAGCAGTGCACT
The DNA here is from genome assembly GCA_004024925.1 of Scalopus aquaticus. Classification (NCBI taxonomy): domain Eukaryota; kingdom Metazoa; phylum Chordata; class Mammalia; order Eulipotyphla; family Talpidae; genus Scalopus; species Scalopus aquaticus. Next base: position 26,419 of record PVIJ01006588.1, read on the forward strand.
AGATAAAGCCCTGTCGGAAAGGTTGAACATTGACAATATTTCAGACTTTGTGCGAGACAGTTTAAGCTACTGTTCCATAGAACTGTTATTATTTTATCCATTTAGGCACAATACAGAACAGTAATACCTCGAAAAGTGCATTCATAGAGGGTCAATTTCTGCTCTATTTGTGGGGAACTGACATTTGCCAACCAGAAGAAAAGTATCACTTCTCAAATGAAGAAGGGTTATCATCTTTACTTCAGATGCAAGGTTGGTGACGAAGACAAGCCTTGGGCCCTGCATCTATGCTGTGCTACATGGACAACACAGCTTTCACAGTGGTTCAATGGCAAAAGACCATCAATGCCGTCTGCAGTCCCCATGGTGTGGAGAGAGCCAAGCAACCACATAAAAGACTGTTCCTTCTGCTTGGTTCCTTTTCTTTCCGGCGGAATAATGAAGCAAAGGAAGTCGAGAATAGTCTACCCAAACATTCCGTCTACATTGAGATGACCAGTTCAACAACTTGCCACAGGGCCATGAGAAACAAGCATGGAATGCTTTTCGCCTAGTGTCTACAAACTTTCTTGGGAATGTTAGGGCAGAAAACTACAAGGAACTAGGAGAAGACCTGCTGATGCAGTATCAGAAACTTGTCTGCAGTATGTCTCTAAAGATCCACTTCCTTCATTCCCATCTGGGTTTCTTCCCTGAAAACTGTGGTATGGTTAGTGATGAACATGACGAATGTTTTCATCAAGATATCGCATCAATGGAACAAAGATAACCAGAGAAAATGGTCCACTACCATGCTGGCTGACTACTGCTGGACACTCCCCAGAGATGCTCCTGAACAACTGTACAACGAGCAAGCGAAGAAATCTAAGAAGTAGTCTATGACTTGATTTTTTTATAGGTATTAACCACAGGCCTATTACTATTGACATGCATTTCGTGATGTAAACATCCATTTATTGCAGATTACAAAAAAACTAGAGCCAAAATTAGAATTTGACTGTCATATTTGTGTTGAGCACACACAAATTGATAGGAAATGCCTAATTTTATTTCAGTGATAATGACTTCTGTAAGAATTTGTTGACCAGTGTTATCTATTTAGATTATCTTGGCAACAAAGGAAGAGATCTCCTCCTTCAGACTTTTATCCACTCTCTTATTTTAAACTTCTCTTTGGCTTCACTTTGCTCCTTGGAGAAAGGTACAAACAATCCTTCATACGCCTTCCAGATTCCATCTTGTCCTGTCTGCCCTTCGAGCTTCCTCAGTTCCTGCTATCTGTTTTGGTTACTAGCCGCTCACACTGGCTGACTCTTGTTCATTTTCTTGAATTATCAAGACTCCCGTCTCAGAATCTTCAAATATTCTGGGTCATCTACCTGGAATATACCTATACTTTTCACCTAACCAACATCTGTTCACCTATGCTTCTCTGTTAAGAGTCCTTTTCACTATTAAAATAAATTCCCCTATAATGCTGAACCATGTGCAGTGTTGTAAATGAATTTTATGTCAATGAAATATAAGAGTAAAAAAATTTTTTTAAGGAGATTTTCTATCTAGTGTTTTTTTCTCCCCCAGCAAGACTGTAAGCACCATGAAGGAAGAAGCATGACTTTGTAAAAACCGTGTCCCTTGTATTTAACATATTTCTTGAACCTTGTTTAGTTAAGATACCTCTTCTAACATTGCCTGAAACCTCTCATCTGGTGTCAGCAGCAGCCCCCACCCATTCCCCCTATTTATTCATTTGTTAGTGTGGGCATCATTACCTATTTCCTCTTCATTTTGAGCAGAACCCTTCAGTTTAAAAACCTAAATATTCTGTATTTAACCTGGAAAAAGATATTTACCTCTTAAAATGTTATGTGATTAAATTGGCTAAAGTCACTGTCAATGCCTAGAGTGTTTGATATAATCAGATGAATTTTGCAAACTTAAAATTGGAATCTATATTTGGAGAACTTTTCATGAGGTGTGTATCCTAATATTAACTTCTATGCTCAGAAATAGCTGAATGCCCTTTGAGAAGTTGTTTTGTTCTTATCTTTATAAATATTTTTTGAACACTCAGGCTATGTGGCATTTTTCCAGACTATTCATGGAAAGTGAGAAAGGAAATCTAGAAAACAAAAGTTAACTCTTTGGAACTGCCAGTCTTTTTTGCATTTCGTCCCCTCTTGACATTAATGTACACATTTTGTGCCGGAATTGTTTTCTATTATCAAAACCTGAATCTCAATATATATCAACCAAGAAGGTCTTTGTGAAAGATTTTAGTCCTTTGCTTTTGTTTTCATTTTTTAGGTTTTACTTATGCTTGGCTGGTTTTGTTCTTTAGGTATGTTTGTTAAAGGTGCTATCATAAAAAGAATAATCATATTTGCATGAAATACAATTTCAAGAATGACTTCTTAAGTCATTTCCCAGATAGTCACTGTGGGAATGGAGTGATATTTAGCATTTACTATGTCATTTCATCATTTTAGAACATCTTTCTGTTATAAAAGCAATGCATGTTCATTGTAGAAAATTTGGAAAATATAGATAAGGAGAAAGCAAACATTTGTATCTTCTCAGCCCAAAAGATAATCACTGTTGCTATCTTTATAGTCTTATGCACATAAAAACAGAAGTGCACATGAACACACACACACTCATATTAATTAACACACTCAAATTAAAAAATGTCAAAATATTCATCTGGTTTTTAAACTGTGCTCTGCTCAACAATTAATTATGATCTCAGTGAACTCTTTCATCAATTCTTATATTTTTACCATTGACTTACCAAATGATTTTCTGGCATTTGTTAGGTGGACCTGTCACCTGCAAATAATATTTTGACCTCAGTTTTTTAAATGTTTATACAGCTGGTTTTGTTTTTCTCTCTAGTTGCATTAACTTTCTTGAACAATGATAATTGTGATAATATTAGCTTATTAAGTTCTTGACATTAATGGACTGTATGTTTTGAATGTGTGTGTGCTTGTGCATGTATGTGTGCGTGTGGGTGTGGTGTAGGTAAGTGTCAGCCTTGATGCATAAAGGGCTCCTGAGAGTCTGTGATTGATTGATTGGTGGGGTGAGTAAGTAATAACTTTCAATAAAGATTAGGGGACTGAATAAATTAAGAATAAGCAAATTGTTCCAGCTTTTAGGAGTTAAGAAATTATTAAAGATGAGGGAAAATTAAAGATTGACTCCCCACTCCTCTTCCTGAGAACACAGCAGCTGGTAGGAATTCACTTACATACTTTTATTTTTTTGGCAATGAAAGGGTGAGCTGGGATATTGAAAAGGAACAAATCACTTGGACTCCCTTTCAGTGTCTTGGAGCAACAACACTTGAAAGCAGCCCCAAAATCCATGTAGTAGCTAAATCAAGCAAAAGATGGGCAGCACAGCAGGGCTTTTGCACCCAGCAGAAGGCTTAGGAGGGGTCTGTGAGGGCCAAATCGTGTCAGTGGTGCAGAGGCCAGGCTGAGCATAAAGTTCACAAAAGAAAGCTGATCTCTGTCACAGCTGTGTAACCAAGTACAAGACACATGAAATGACACGAGAAGTTTCCTTGCTACAGCTGCCACTGGTTCACTAAACTGTGATGTAAAGCTAGATAAAGCAGCATTCATGCTTAAGAAATTCCTACAACAACCAGATGGTAGTAAGGAAAAACCTAAGACCTTAGGTTGTAATTCCTGTGTGAGCAGGTAAAGAAAACCAGTGTGGGATTCTTCAAAAAATAGGATGCACAACAAAGACTTCAATATTCAGAGGAAACAAAGATTAGCTAGAGGATTTAAAAAGTGTTTTGATAACTAACATCTGTTTTGGGGATTAAGTAAATTTATAGTATTTTATCAACACTGTGAAGAAAGGTTAAAGACAGCCTATGAGACAGACTTTGAGGTGAACAAGAGAGCTTGAATGGCATGTAGAAATAAACAATTGGATTAGAGTTTAATTAAATATAATTTCAGTTTTCAAATCAGAATTAAAGCACATAGGCAAAAATATATTTTTAGAAAGTTATATAATATATGCAGAAGATAATTTTGAATTGTTTTCGTGGAATGTGGAAAAAAGTTTATAGAAATGTAAGGGTGATAGGAAAATGATACAAGTGCAAGACAGCAGATTTTTTTTTTCGTTTCAAGTAGCATATTTTAGTATGATTGTAATATTTCAGTCTGACTTAAATCTTGATTCTACCCTTGCCTTCACTTTATCCACCCCTCTGTCTTTCCTGTATCCATCTTCCTCACACAGCTTTGAAATGTTTTGGTTGGTATGTGGTGGGGTTGTACGACTTAGACTAGATATGCAAAACAGCAGATATTAAAAATAGAAATAAATGCCGGAGAAAGAGATCAGGACAAGTAGAACATAAGTTGGTTTAAAAATTTTTTACTCACTGGAAAATCGCTGGAGTTTGTAGGTCAAAAGACTCACTGTGCCTAATGTGGAAATCCTGGTAGGATGACTAGGTTTCAGGAATAAAGGAAGAATCCATAGGGAGGGCCAGACCTCTTGAAGGTCCTGTTTTCCACACTAGATTAATAACATTTCTAAGTGGCTCTGATAGGGCTCAAAGAGTAAAACGGTCAGACCAAATAGAAAGTTAGCAGGTATCAGGGGTTTGCTTGGCTTGATTCTCATTAATAAGATGGGGTCACTTCAAAAATGATGGGGAATAATGTCAGGAAGGAGTTCCTCAGTCATGCTGAATACAAGGACCCTACAATCAAACACAAGAAGGTGGCTGTGCCTTCTCAGCAAAGAAGTGGTTAGTAAAAGGCAACTGTTGAGCTTTCGTACAGCCCCAGGTCCTTTCTTGGGCTGCTAGATTTTGGAACTTCCCCCCGTCTTAAGAATTAAGAGGAATTTAATGGTGTCCAGGCTACCAGGGAAGGGACTCCCTGATAAACACTAATTTTCGAAACAAGAGTTAATTGATGAGATAGCAGAACAGGAACTGAGTTAAAAATGCAGCCATCCTGGCAAAGAAAAGAATGTAGAGAAATGTCCACAAAACAAATTTTTAATGTCATCAGAGACGTGCAAATTATAGCCACAATGAGATATCATTAATTACCCACTAGAATGGGACTGATATCAAGTACTGACAAGAATTTGGAGAAAATGCAACCCTCATGTTTTACTGATGTGAATGTGAGATGGTATAACCATTTGGGAAGACAGTTTAGCAGATTCTTAAAATTTTTAAAATAGGCTTTCCAGATGTCCTAACAATTTCACTCCTATATATGCAAGGAAAGGCTTGTATGCAAATATTAATAATGGTGTTATTTATAATACTGCAAAAGTGAAAATAATACCTAAGTCTGTTACACAATGGAATAGCACTCTGTTAACACAAAGAAATAAGCCCCTGATATATGCCACAGAATAGATGAACTTTAAAGGCATGAAGCTCTCTTGCCCTTTGTCCTTCTAATATCTCTATTGGCAAAACCCCACCCTGGTTGTGCCTGTTATCTGCCTTTGCTTATTTGCACTCAGCTTTCTAGTCCTGTTAACAAAAAACCAAAATCTGTTCAAAGTGTTGTCTGTATAAATTTTTGGTTACCAATTTCACCTGGTCTATGCACCCCAGTTTCCTCAGCAGTTCAAACTCTCCTCCTCCATTACTGTTTCATACTGTCCTCCAATTTTTTAGCCAATTAAAATACCTCTGACTTACAGAGAAAGTAGATGTTTTCAAATAAAACTTCCGTGAATCTCTATTAAATTTAAATTTGCTAAATTGCCATTTACTTATCATTTTTCTTTCATTCTTCCCACTTATTTGAAGAGTTGTCTCTCATCTAATTTTTCTACCTGTATACTGCAAATGGTAGTGGCCAGACCGCTGCCTGTGTGAAGTTTATATTCTAGTGGGAAGAGAAAGGATCCGTTCTTTGGGAGAACACTTTTCTAAATCATAGACTGCATATCAATAAATCTTTGATAGAATGCTCCCAAAGTATCTAGAGCCACTACCTTGGAACTATTGATCAAATTTACAATTACCTATTCAGTGTTTTCCTTTTCTTTTTATGAGACTGTTCGCTCCCTGAGAGCAAGGATTGCTTCCTGCACACTACTGTATTTATAGCCCTTAGAGTAGTATTTGGTAGATGGTAAAGTCACAGTACAAATTTATTGGATGTCTAACTGGAATCAATGTCTATATTAGCCATGATTATTTCAAAGTGGTAGATGTATTACTGATAATTTTTTGTAATTTTTTGTTTTTTATATTTTCTTAAACTTACTAAATCAATATCTTAGACTAAAAATAACAAAGGTAATTTAAAAATCAATGGATCTGATTCCAAGGGATTTTTACTTACATAATCTTGGTGGGATTTCTTTGAATTATTTTGCTTTTATTAAAACTGAAAAAGCGTAAGCTAAATATTTTGCCTAGACTTGAGATGCAAATTGATAGGTTATTAGGTGATGGAATCATATGCAAAAATCCAGCTCTCTTTCTACAATAAATGACAGAAAACTTGCATTTAAGCTTCTAAAGGGACTGTGAGATTATGATAATTGACATTTGGGCAATTTGTTGCTTATTAAATATTTAGCTGATTTTGGAGAGCAGGGCTATGGTATCACATGGCTAACTTTCTGACTTTTCCCCCTATAGTTGAAAAGTTCAAAGTGGTCCCCCAAAGATTCAAGGTTGTAAGCATGCATAAGGTGAAGAACTTGCTACTGAAGGGCCATAGACAGCATGTAGGAAATGCATTGCGGTGCCATGGTTTAGTGTTTTGCTAGTATCATTACATTACAGATGAATTAGTTTTAATTTCATTGTAAAATTCCATTATTAAGTATCAACAAATCCTAAAAGGTATTTATTCACTTGCCTAGTCTGTTTGTTTTTATGCAGCATCTAAACTCTGACTTTTCTTAATGACTGTTGACATTACTGCAAACTAGATCACTTAATCAGTGGATGGCATAAAATGGAAAATCACTCTTCATGCTGCATTTCATTTTGCAGTTACACAACTCCACAAGCTCTTTTAGGAAAAAGAAAAAATCCAAAAGGAAGGGAAATTATCAAGCCTTTATTATGACTATGAAAGAAGTCTTTCAATTTCCTTCGGTATACAGTGCTCTGTGATTAAGCTATACTGAGCTTTTTGCTTATACAATCCTGATAACAATATATTTTACTATATTGTCCTTTGCTTTAGTGTTATATTGAATATTCTTCTGTTATAGGACCTACAGACTGCTATTGTGAATAATGTATCTTCATTTAAAAATGTACTCATGTCACATATATATATCATATAGTTACGCATTGGCAAATATCAGCCTTACTGGTTAATTACAATGTTATAAGTATAGCATAGAGAAGAAGGAGTCAAAAGAGCTGTGTTATGATTCCAAATCTATCTTCTGGATACATTAGCCTGCTCTTCATTTTAGATTTCAGAGCAGGGATTTGACCAGCATCCAATGTATAGCGAACAAAGTCAAAGAAATAAAAAGCCCAGTGTGTTGACAAACAGGATGTCTGGACAGACTGCTTCTCATTTGATGATGAACAACAGCCACCACCTCAACAACATCTGCCACAAAAACATGAAGCTAAAGGAAAAATTGTGGCGAGCCATGGAAAGGAAAAAAGGAGATGGCCTGATTCAAAGACTGAGGCTAAAAAAGGTGTGCATGTACACACTACACATAGCACGCCACGTATTAGAGAACTGTTTATAAGAATTAGAGCTGTTTTGAAAAAGAAAAGAATAACATAAGGCAAGACTAGACAGAGAAATGGAAACAGAAGCAATGATACAAACACGAAAGCAGAAAAGTTCTCTGAAAATAATCTATAAAAATGAAAAAGAGAATTAATAAAAAGAGAGACTCACACCTGGATATTCACTGGCAAAAGGCTCCTAGATGAAGAAAAAAAATCTCAATGCATATTATGTTTACCTTCAAAGGGACAAAAATTTTCCTAGTTCAGAATTGTCCTTAGGAATGATAAATGCAGAAGAACAAGGATACTGATTTCAGATATCTCTGAAAAACTTTCAAGTTTTTTTCATGTGTAAAGACAAGAAAAACACATTTTTAGATATGGAAAGTATGAAGAATTGCTTAAAATTATTGGAAGTTTTACTCCAGTATCCCAATAATGATCAAAACATGGTGCAAACTGTTTTTGGAAACTAGTCAAACATAGGATTAAGGCAAATATTTATATAAAATAAGTTTTCAAGTCAATCCAAATTGTCTGATTTTTTACAAAGAGAAAAGGTATGATCTTTCAATTTTGTTAATAATTTGGACCTAAAATGTCATTTAAGGAGAGAGTGTTTGTGGTGAAAGCATGTATATGTTTTACACACACACACACACACACACACACACACACACACACACACACACACAATACCTTATGTCATTATACTCTTTGTTTATAGTTGATATTTCTTCTGATTGACTGTAGTATACATTGTGATTGGTTGTACCATTACAGTTGTTAAATGTTTTGAATATCATCCAGGTTTAATGAATAAATGGATAAATTATTAGTTTATTTCTTCTTTTATCCTCACCCTTATAGTTATTTGGGGGTGTTTTTATTCTCATATTTAAGCATCTTTGAGCATATGTATATTTTATTGAAATTCAGTAAAATTCTGTCCTTTACATAAAAACAATATTCCTTTTGGTGCAGTTCCTGATAAAGTCTGAGGGTAATAATAATGTCTATGTCTATTTTTTCACAATAGTATGATTTTTTATTTGCTTTTTTCTTACACTTGGCATAATGATATATAGTCATCTGAAACTATGACTATTATTTCTGAATCTATTTCAAGTTATTGAATTGTGGACACTGCTAGGTACCGTGGTCGTTATAATTCCTTCCATGTCAGACCTGCTAAGTCTACTTATCAATAGTAAGTGGATACATAGCTCCCTTTAAAACTTTCTACCTCCTTTAGAAACACATTAACTATTAAAATTAGAAGAGTTTTTAGGCTTTGTCTTGTCATTAAAAAAGTGACTAGAATGAAGGTGGTTCAATGATTTGATTTAATTATGCTTCAGCCAGTGTTTAACTTCCTCCTTTTTTGGAAACTTTTAATCAGGTTAGTTCACTTTTGGACAAACATATGCTTTCCTTTATTGCTAGCATGTGCTGCATTTTTAGTCCAAAGCTTATTATTTTGATGTTTTAGGTTGTAGTCCAGAATTCTAAATTTTCTTCTTTGATACCATCTGCATAGCCAGCCTTTCACCTCCCATAGCCTCCTTTCTCTTTGAAACTCCCAACTGTTAGCTGGAAGACGGAATGACAACACCACCTGTGCCCCCTCAGATTCCTAATCTAGACTCTCCAGTCCCAAAAGATGTTTCCTGGAGACTAATTTATCATCTAATTAATTTATTAATTAATATTTATTGAGAAGTAATTGTGTGCCAAAAACTGAGATAGTTGGTTCTTTTCCAATTGACCGATAATACAACTGAAAATGAACTTCAGGGGTATTTCTATTGCACTATGCAAACAATAGGTTTTTTTCTCCCCTTTAAGGGTATTTCTACCTTGCTTTCCTCTGAAAATTCTAGAGATCCATTTAAGCTGTCATAGAATAGAATTTTCATTTTTTAAAAGCTTCTATGTTTTTTTTTTATGTAAGCAATGTGTTTTTGTACAGACACATTGGAAAATTCTGGTAAATAGAGGAATACATTTTATGTGTACTAATATACTAGCATCAAAAAGATCTGTAAGAATATACTATGAATGAAACATTTATGTGACATGAGACTTGAGGGCAGGGGAGGAAACCGGGGAAGACATTTACTTTGTTCACTTCTGTGTAACTTGAATTTTTATGATCTTATATGGCTTTTATAATGAAAGAAAATATCTATCTACACAATATAAAAAACCCATCAAGGTCACCTAGAGTTGGCAGTCTTTTCACTTCAGTTACCTATGGGAAGAAAACTTAAAGGACTGAACTATACTTGCATTTAATTGTTAAGATCTTAGTAGATTTAGAATATGCTTTGTAATCTATTGGTGTTGTCTAGAGCTTGATTTGCGGACACTAATAAGAGACCTTTCTGAGGATGTTGGTATGGGTTGAATTGTGTATCTCCCCACCACCCCCCAAAAAAGAGATGTTGAAATGCTAGAATCCAGTACCTCAGAATGTAACATTTTTTTTTTTAAAGATTTATTTATTTATACATACAGCTAGGGTACAGGCCAGAGGTGTGGAGTGGTGAGAGGCTTCACCAGAGACAGAGTGGGGAGCAGAACAGGCAGATCAGAAATACACTGCAGAGGGCGAGGCAGGAGAGGTCTGCCGCACCATGTGGAATTCTCCCCCGCTGGGCGTCGAACTCGCATCGCTGCTGCCGACAGCTCCACAGCCCAGTGTTTAACCGCTGCGCCACCACGGAGGCCCCTGTAACATTTTTTTTGATATAAGATCTTTATGGAATGAATCAAGTTAAAATGAGGTAATTAAGATGGGCCCTAATCCCAAATGACTGGTTTTATGGAGGGGAAATTTGTTAGTTATGTGTTACTCTCTTCTTTCATAAGTATGTTGCCTTTTCATTTGTATTTTCCTTGCACTTGGAGTCAAATCTTTAAAGACTTCATTTTGTTGAGCTTATTGCCTTGTTTTCTTATATGTATTTTATGGTTTCAGGTGTTATGTGCAAGTCTCTAATCCATTTTGTGTTAATTTTTGCGTATTGTGTGCGATACAGTTTCATTATATTGCATATGACTATCCAGTTTTCTCAGTATCATTTATTGAAGGTACTTTCATTTATTGAAGGTACTTTCCATCATTTATCATTTATTGAAGGTACTTTCCTTTTTCCATTGTATACTCTTGGCTCCTTTCTTGTAAATTAGCTGCCCATATATGTGGGTGTTTATTTTGGGTCTCTCAGTTGTGTTCCGTTGACCTGTGTGTTGGTTTTTATTATAATGCCATACTATTTTGATTACTGTTGCTGTGTAGTATAATTTGAAGTCAGGGAGCATGATACCTTCATTTTGTTCTTTTTTCCCAAATATTGCAGTATATACAAATGTTGAATTATAATGTTGTACACCTGAAGTTCACTATATACAGGGTTTTAAATCATTATATCAACCTAACTTTTAAAGGGGATATTTGGGCATAGAGACATACACACAGGGAAAATGCTATGTAAAGGTGAAGGCAGAAGTTGGGGTGATAATCTACAAGCAGCAACAAACATTGCCAGCAAACCACCAGAAGCTAGGAGAGGAGCCAAGAATAGATTTTTCTTTCATGCTTTCAAAGGGAGCATGAATCTACTGAAATATTGATCTTAGACTTACAGCCTCCATAATTGTGAGACCATGAGTGAATTTCTGTTGCTTAAGCTTACACTCGGTTTATGGTACTTTGTTATAGCAAATAATACAAACACTAAATTGTAAGGCAATTTCTGATGTTTAGTGAATTGGCTTTTAGTAGAAATATGACCTTTAAAATTTAACAAGTTTAATTACCTGAATCAGATGTTCAAAATACAGAATTTTTAAAAGGTCATCTTAGTAGTTACACACACACAAACACACACACACACACTTATTCTACATATTCTGAAAATTTTATGACCCCAGTAATAACGAAGTGCAGTATAAATTCTCATATATGTGTGTGTGTGTGTGTGTGTGTGTGTGTGTGTGTGTGTGTGTGTGTGTATATATATATATATATACATACATTTTTTTTCGTGGTTAGGGGATCTATCTGATTCCCAATTAGTTTACACAAAGGTTAGATTTTCTAGGGTTTCAGGTCTCTAATCTTCTGTGTTTGAATGTTACCAATAAAATTAATTGTGATTTGGGGGTTTAGAAACCAAGGAAGAGCTAAAGGAGGTGGGATGGCATGCTATATAATTCAAGATTTAGCTGGGAAAACAACAAAGCATTGTAGGTCAAGCAAGAGGAGAATAAATATAGGTAATTAGGTGCCTTGAAAACCATTAGAAGAGCTAGAAATATAGAAGGTAAAGGGAAGGCCATTGCTAGATCTTAGGTTTACCACCAGCTTTCGGTGAATCATAAAGTTTCAGGAACCTCATAAATCCACAGCATCAAGTTAGGAGACTCATGAATAAACACAGAGAGGTTCTTGGAAAATCCTGTACTTGTAGGACCCTTGTCCACTGTATTTGGGAAATATGATTTTCTTCCTCTCCTACCTTCCTATCATGCATAAGGGCCTTTCATTGGCATTCTCTAACCAAAACTCGGGTGTAGGGATTTGGGGAAATCTAGTGCCCATACTATCATCCCCCAAGAGGCAGATGAGAACTTAAAGGGAGGATTTAGGTGCTAATTATAAACAGACAATCTGCACAGAAGCCTAAGCATTATTTAACATGGGATCTTTTTTCTATTTTAATTCCAACTTTGAACTTTCCCAAAGCATAGTTTCCACAGTTATCAAAGATATTGTAGCTTTATATTTTTATTGTAAATCCGAAGTGTAAGGTGTAGAGTTGTCATTAAAGCAACACAAGTTTTCAAATAAGAACAAGTTTATTAATTTTTGAGAAAAGCAAGGACCTTGGTGTATATTAATATGATCAAGTGTTCAAACAATACTTAATGGGCTTCTGCCAAATTTAGAGAAATAGTTATTGAAGCCGCTTGCTCTATATGATAGAAGATGTGGGAGTTTACAACTCATTGGTGCCCCGCTTATGCCCTATGTGAGCAGCTCTTCCCAAAATAAAATATTCAAGGCTAACCATATGTCATAGCTGCAGTTTTTTGACAACTGCAAAGATGTCATTGCCGTAGCAAAATAGTGGGTATAAAATACCTGAGTCAGAAAAGTGAGGGATCCCAGAGAAGAGAAACAAAAGGAGGAAAACAAATGGGAGGAAGGCAATACTGTGATTTTACCTACTTATTGTTAATTTTTTCTCTCTCATACATGTAAATACATAATGTCACATATATTTTGCCTGTTTTATTTACTTCTGCATTCTCAGGCTTAGAACAGAATCTGACATACAAATATTACATAACAAATATTTGTTGAAAAAAAAGAGCACTATGAATTAGCATTTTTAATGAGGTAACATTAGTTTACATTGTTGTTTATGCTTTAGAAGTATAGGATCTCCCCCCTCAGAAGTATGTTACCACATTGCATCCAACACCAATACAGCCATAGCCCATCCACATTGCCCATTGTGTGAATTAGCATTTTGAAAATACTTAGGTGATTCTGATTCAGGTGGCCCTAAGAATATACAAAATATGGTCAAAGTTATATAATACTTGAAACTAAATTAAATTATATGACTTGCAAGGACAAGTAATGAGATCAGAAGAATGCTTTCTCACCTGTTTTTCTTCAGAGGTGGGTATGCTTTCTTGAGACTTAAAAACCATTAGCCATAAAAGACTGATAAATTCAGATACTTTAATAAAAGAAGACCATTTTTAAAAAAAGAACTTCTATTCAACAAAAAATTGCATGGAGATGATAAAAAACAAAGTCATAAATCTGGAGACATAATTTGCAACATGTGTAATTGACAGAGTATTACTATCTCCAAACCGATTCTTTATCAATAAATAATACCTAAAATTCAATTAAAAAGGGACAAACTAATATAAAAATGAGCAAAAGCTTGGTTGGACAGACATTTCACAAAAGAAATCCATATTTCCAGTACCATGAAAATGTGCTTAATTTTATTTATGGGCAAGAAATGTAAATTCAAACCACCACAGTATACTATTAAACATCATAAATTGATAAATTACACATTATAAATTGAGAACATTTAGAAGACAAACCTGTCAATATTAATTGTTGGAGTGGATATGAACCAGTAGAAAATTATACCTTACAGAAAGAAATATTAGTTTGATGTGGCCATTTTGGAAATGATTTTTTTTAGCATTATTATGTAAACTTGAATAAACCCTAACATTATTTCCTTTCTTTGGTATGTCCTAGAGAAATTCTTAGGGAATTTAATCACACGGACATGTGAGGGTGTTTATAACAGTATTAGCAGTGTTATTTGTACTAGAAAAATATTGGACCCAAATATTTAGTATTGTGATAATAGAGAAATAAAATGGAATATTATACAGAAATGAAGATGAAGTAATCATAGCTTACATGGTTATTGTACTGAACCTTAAAAACATAATAGAGTGAAAAAAGTCACAGAAGACTCCAAATAGCTCAGTAGATACATTTTAAAAGTTTATAAATAAGCATATTTAATTTAATGTTAAGGAATGCATATATAAAAATAATACTGTCAGAATATTGAAGATAGATATGGTTTCAGGATAGTCAGTTAGTGGTGGGGGATGTGAGAAAAGGCAGATGAAGAGATAAGAAAGGGATGTGCCTACTAATACAGGGATGTTGGGAATATTGTAGGCCTGAGGGTAGGTGGCAAAGTCACGGGGTATTTATTGTTATGCTTCAAAATTTTGTATATGTGACATTCTTTTATATGTCCCCAGTGTTGGATAATTCAAAAATGTAATGACAATAATGATTACTAACTAGATAAATTTGTGGTTTTTAGTTGCCGGGTTGTAAATTCCCTGAGAATAGCTGTTTGGTACAAATAAAATATCAGCAATGATTTGCTGAGTGAATTCTGTGATATGTGTATCATACTTTTACAATTCTTGGAAAAAATGTAGTTAGAAAAGATTGAAGGTTGATGTCATTCATGGTCCTCCTATTACTTTGTCTTAGCTTGTTTGGGAGAGCCTTTTTTTTTTCTTCACAGAACACAACTAAGCCACAGTACTACTTGATGAGAAGATTTAAGTTATTAAGATCTGAATTAATGTGCTTTTACTAATCTGTATAAAAGTGATGACTGTCTCGTGTAGAAACTCATCGTTTGGTCTATACATAAGGAATTCATGTCTTGGGACGGGATGATAGAAGGAAATAGAAGATTTAATTTGTTTTGTAAAAATGTTCTTTCATTCTAAATATAAGGTCAAAATTTTACCTCCATACACTAAATGTGGTACAGGTATACTTTGAAAGGGGGAAGCTGGAGAAAGTTATAGAAAGAAGAAAAGTTTTCTAGGGAATTTTATCTCTCTCACTTTATCCCCAAAATATTCTTTTGTATTGCAAACAGTAGGACCGGCATAAAAAGCCTTGATCTGTGCTCATTGCCTTAAATGTTACCCATCAGACTTACAAGAGATTGACAGGGGGATACATACATATCATAGTTTGTGAGTTTTTGAGGTCAGAAATTTTTAACAGTTGACCTGAAGATACTGTTGGATCTTAGATTAGACTGGTTGGTGAATTTAACAGTGAAACTGGGTATACAGCAAAACTAAAAGGTACCTAGAGCCAGTGAAGTCTCAGATTTTGTGGTCACTGGACAAAGAATGAGCTTTCTTAGAGGACTTGAAATGTGGTCAGTGAGGTCTTATTTGAAATGGTGTCACCAAAGATGAAGTCACTTGGGGCCTTAAGATACTGTGGGGTCTTTTGGTGCTATGGTCGAGTAGAGGATAGATGACAAATGAGAAAGAACAGCCTGTTCAAAGGGTAGAGAAAGCATGGCACCAACAGGGGACTCAAGGAAGTCTGGGCTCAAAAGAATAACAGCATGCAAGTGTGTAATGCTAGTAAAACCCACAGCAGAGTCACTGGAGCATCTCCTTATCAATATGAGATTTCTTAAATAATATTGTAATAATTATTTCAACCTTGGGATGGAGTATGAGGGAAAGGATCAGAATCAAAGTAAGTAGGTAAAATATTCTACTTTTCAGCAAATGCATCCTTTTGTTTTGATGTTCTGGAATTTTCCTTCCCTAACCAATAGAAAAACAAATGAAATAATATGAAGAAAGCCTCTTCTTCAGGTGTCTGTCTTAGAAGGTATTTTAAAAAGGAATCCTTTCCATGTCCTGTGGATTACTGCTGAGATTTGATACCTGAACTTGGGAACCCAGTGGCAGTGAAGGTTATTGCAGCAAGGGTCATCAACAATGAATGCACCACCAGCTACATCCATCCTCAGGGAGAGTGTAGTGCTGTGGGATTAGTGGAGATAAGTCTTTGAAGGCATTATTGCTCTGTTTTTTTGGCTACTCTCTTCCAATATATAGACCGTTGCTTCAAAATCCTATGTGTTTTAGGTACACAGTTGACTTATTTGGGTTGACTTAAGAAGCTTGGTAGAAAATGCTCCTTGTTTCCTCTGGGTAACTCAGCAGAATGACTCTAGCATTAGACATTATCAAGGGACAGTTTGAAGACCTCTGAGGCAGTCGCCAACATTCCCAAGTTAGTTTGGAAGAGCAGACTAAAATAAAGAAAAGTAACTGTATCTGGAAGAAAACTTTAGTCCTTTGTTGTTAGGTATTAATCTAATCTTTTTCAAATTCTTTCTTAAAACAAAAAAACAGTAATTGAACATTGGGTGCAGATGTGGTATAAGATTTCATCTTAAATCCATGATTTGTAATTGCTGGAATATAAGTTGTCATGTCAGGAAATTTCAATATTCCAGTCTTGGGGAAAATGATTATCTTTTCCTGGGTTAATCTTTTCCACTTGAAGACTGCAATCATATACACAGTTCTCCATCCTTAGGATACATGATGGTTTTATAATCTCATTCCACTTGGTCACAGTGCCTCTGCGTAGACCTGACTGAATAGACTTAAATAAAGTTCTGCTGACTGTACAGAAGAGAAATGATTAATAGCAAAACAGCCAGGTCCACCCAAAGTGATTGCACCATAGCTCATCTTCTCAGTTTCTCACATTTTTTATTAAAACAGTAGATTGATTTTTCTGCTTTCACAGCTTCTTCGATATAAGGTGATGTATTTCTTGCCTGGCACCCTAGCAGCCTGCACTTGTAAAGCTGAGTTCCTGTTACTATGTGTGTGTGTGTGCACGTGCACATACATGTACACACACTCATTAGGTGCTATCTTGCAAAATTTCTCTTTTGCTTAAAAGCTCAGGTTTTTTTTTTTTTTTCTTCCTGCACTCGCAATTCAGGTTACTTAATGAAAATCACAACCACTTTGAACACTGAAATCTTACAGCAGCAATGTCTCCTTTGTGGTCCTCCTGGAGCACTTTGTCAGTACCAAAGGGTGAGCCTGCAAGACACAATAGCATCAGGATTGCTGGAACCGAACACAAGCAGACCCTGGTTTGTACCCAGTTTTGTTATTTACTCTGAGTAACCGTCAAGAAATACTTTGCTTCTCAGTGTTTCTAATTTGCTCAAATATGGCTATTGTGAGCTTCAAATGAGAATAGGTTTGTACCAGAAAACCAGCACCTTCCAATACAATGACAACTTGTCTTCTGACAGTTGTATCTTGATGCTCCTTAGGATGCCATAAGACAATGCCTGGTAATATATCTCATGTTGTTCCATGATCCCTACTTTTCTAGTTCAAGAGAGGATTCTGAAGGGATCAGTGTAACACCTTAAAGGTAGAGTATAAAGCATATGTACGTTGATTCTAGTTCTTTTCAACATATTCTCTGCCTTCTGCCCCCAAAATTCTTAAGAGTGTCCGGTGAGCCTCTGTGATGGGCATTGGAGGCTTCAGCTTTCAGGTGGACTCTGCACTTGTTTTCTCTATGATGTCAGTAAGTACCAGACAATTTTAGGTTCTAGAGTTTCTCAAATTTTATATTAGAGTAGAAATTATAACCCTTAATGTATTGCCTTTAAGTAGGAGAGCTTAGATGTTACAGCGAGCCTGTCTGAAACTTCAGGTCGAGATTCTTGAAGTGAACCAATACTTTGATTTTACTTTCTTCAATGTACCATAACTTCGTTAACGAGCACCAGTTATCCAAGCTATCAGACGCAGCTGTTTCTTGGCTAATTTACTTCTTCTCCCTTGGTAGCCAAACAATCAAATCCTGTTGATTCTATATATTTTCTGACTCTCCAATTTATTCATGTTTCTCTATTTTCAACACATTTTCTTATTTCAGGCCAGTGGTCTTCAGAGTGTGGTGTGTGCTTTCAGGGATGTGGGTGAGATTATCTGCTGGATGCAGGAAGAAAATATTAGAATTTTTGTTTCTATTTATTTTGTCTCATCTTTTTAACTTACAAAATTTTGTAATGGTTTTTAGTCTTGTTAATTAACACAACAGTATGCATGTAACACAGGGGTGCATTGTTCAAAATTTTTTACTATTGTGGGGAGATGATCAAAAAAATAGGCAGCAGTGGCTCAGGCCTCTGTCATTTCTTACCTATCATGCAACAGTGGTCTAATGTTACCCTATGTTTTTGCTCCCCTCCAGTCCAGTCCAAAGCAGTGGTGCCAGAATATTACTAAAATATAAATTTAATCATGTTCCTCTTTCGCTTTAAAAAGCAAACTTCAGTGGTTCTCTACTTTCTCAGAATAAAGGCTAGAAGGATATAGTTATTTATGGCTGTCAAAAAGATTTAAAAAACCTGCTGCTTTTCTCCTCCAGCTTCCTTTTTAGTCTCTCACTACTTTGCTTTCTAAACTGTAGACATACTGGATTACTTGTGGTTCTCTGAATGTGCAATTCTCTCCTCTAGGCAATTGGACCTGCTCCTTCCATTGTCTGGAAATCTCTCCATCTCAGTCCCACCTCTCCTAAGATTGCCTTATTCCTGAATTCTTTGGATCTCAGTTTAGATGTTTCCAGAATATCACTTTCTAATTGCCTCTTTATCTCTCTCTTCTGCTAAGGAGTAAGCATCTTTTCCTATTAATTTATCCCCGAGTCACTGCAAAGTAACCAGTGCAGGTAGCTCAAATATTTGTTGAATTAATAGTTAAATTCATCATGCTGAAACCATATTATCAGTCAGCAATAAAACCTTGATGAACCATCTAATCTGCAAGGCATATTCCAAATATCCATTTAGTTAGTCTTTGTTTCAGACCAACCATGGAGACTTTTATTTAAAAATATTCTGTGCTGTTGTAACCTCTGTTTTATGAGATTTCTCAAGAGCTTGCATTGCTGCTTTTAGGAATTACATATGTTTGCCCCAATTAACCACAAAAATAAAAAGAATGTATATCATAATAGTTTATTTTGTTTTCTAAGATGTAGCAAATTTTTCACTTTGAGCAAAGTGGCATTGCTAAGCTCCTTTTTCCTTATAATCCTGGAAAGCAGTAAAAACCTGACAAGAGAGTAAGTGTCATTTGTTTTCTCAACAGTGTCTGTTACTCAGAGGTAAGGACATTTCATCATTATCACTGCATTTGTAATACGATGCTTGACGGTTGGTGTTCAGTTAACAAAGGAAAAAGCCAGGTGTGAATAAAGTCAGTAAAAAGATGTTCACTGTGAGGGAAGTTAATTATCTAAAATATGTCTCACATCTAATAGGATTTCTTGTAGATCTCATTGCAAGGACCATTTTGGAGTTTATAACAGGGAAAGAGACCCCATTATAAGATACAAAATAAGCACACGGTTTATTTGTCACATTTTGATGTTTAGGTTATTTATATTCTGTCAGATTCTTAAAATATTTTATGGTATCTTACAAAGATCCATATATGGCAGCAAGATGAAATAACTGGAAAATAAGAATGAAAAATGAAGTAAAGGAAAAATAAAAATAGGAAAGTATGATGGTGCCTGCAAACATCTTAATATAAGTAGACAAGCTGAGGAATCCTGTTTGCTTGCTAGGGAAGGGCCAAAAGTTGGCGTAGACCTCCCTATTGGTCAGTGTACAAGGGAAACTTGCTCCACCATGCAAGTCACAGTATTAGTACTACAGTGAGACATCCCTCCCATGGCTATTGATAGAGAGGGCATTTTGGAATCTAGTTAGTGCTGTCTTCAATATTACTTTTTTAATTGTGATAAAATACATACAACAAAATATATAAAATGTGATAAAGTTTACCATTTTTAAAGTGTACATTCAGTGATTTTAAGTAAATTCACATTATTATGCAAACATCACGGTTATCGACTTTCAGAATTTTTCACAAAATTAAAACCCTGTACCCACTGAGTAGTCACTCCCCTGGCAACCACTAATCTCCTTTCTTTCTTAACAAAAAGTTTTAACAACATAAACCTTTTCTAGGTCAAAAAAATCATAAATGAAAGTTATTCATGGGGGTGGCTGAACTACATTGTGAATATGAGAAATCCCTGTCTGCATCTTTTTTTAACCTCTAGTCCCAGCCACTCTTACCTTGTGGCAGTTACTAGATACAATCAAATGATTCCTTTGCACATGCTGTCTCCTCTGCTTGGACTTCTCTTCCTGTACAGGCTTCCATGCCTTGTCCTTGTTCTTAGGTTTCAAGCCAGTTATCCTCTTAGAAAGGTCTTCCCTACTAACTTTCTTTAAAATAGCCAGCTGTCACTCTCCCACCTTTTATGACCTTCATTTGTCACAGTATTTGTTTTGTGTGCTTTATAGCTGTTATCACTAACAGAATAGTTTTGTTGGTGTTTCATCTGTCCCCTAGGATGCAAACTGCATGAATGCATAGACCTGTCTGTCTTGGCAGCAGCATCTAGACTTCTTTTTGAAACATGGCGGGTGCTTAATAAAAGTTTGTTGAATGAATGAATGAACAAATATATATATGAGGAGATAAAAAGATTGGAAGGATACATAACAATAACAGGATTATTGTTATACATAGGCAATAACAGGGTTATTTCTTTTTTTTTTAATTTTTATTGTTATTTATGTCTTTTACATTTTGTATTCCCCTTGGGTAGCCCACCACCAATTCACCCGTGATCCATCTCCATGGTCCCTTGTGTTCTTTTCTATTCCATCTTGTGCCCTTATCCTCCCCTCTCCCCCCTCCCCCCCACCGCCGAGTGTCTCTCTCCTATTTGGTTTCCCTATAGTCCTT
>PVIJ01006588.1:47468-90707 GCA_004024925.1 Scalopus aquaticus
TCTTTTTCTTTCTGGCTTATTTCACTGAGTATGATTCCCTCTAATTCCATCCATGTCGCTGCAAATTGCATGTGTTTATCTTCTTTCCATGATGAATAGTATTCCATTGTGTATATGTACCACATCTTCTTGATCCAATCATCTATTTTTGGACATCTGGGTTGCTTCCATACCTTTGCTATTGTGAATAGTGCTGCAAATAACAGGGTTATTTCTAGGTGGAATTTTGTCAGTGGTTACAAAACTTTAAACTTCTGTTTTTCCCAAAATTTCTAAAGTGGTATTTCTTTTATTGTCAAATTATAATTAATTATATTTAATAGAAGCTACATTTTATTAAACAATAGCATCTATAGTGTTAGTTCATTAATCTCAATTAGCATTGACAAAAGATGATAAATTATGCAGACTATAAGGAACAAATTTCCTAGAAACTAGAGTGTTATCTTACATCCTTTTGAAATATTCACACATTTAACACATCCAGCTAGCTAAACTGAATAATAGAGGAATCTGGCCAAAAAGCATCATCCAAATTGAATCTTCTTTTAAGATTCTAAAATAGAACTCTTCAAATAAGGACCAAAGTAATTAAAGAAATCAAATGCCACTGCCTAGATTCAAGAAATGGTTGTCAGGAGTTTAATCTCTGAATATCAGACATTAAATAGGGCAATTGAGGAAAAGGCTAGGGTACAAAACAGTTTGAAACATATCACAGTGAAACTATCTGCATTGCCTTCTGCATCAGGGATATTATACTGCTGGAAAGAGGTGTGATAGTCTTGTGCCCATTTTGAGTAGTCCTTTGTCATATATAAACCTCATTTAAACTAATCAGTTCAACATGGGGGAAAAAGTGTCAGCTTTTTCTTTTGGGATGCAGATTTGTTCTTGGTCATAAGACTTGGTCAGGTACAGGTGGTTTGAGCTAATTGGAACTGGTTCAAGCCAGTTTGAACTGGTTGGATCCAGTTGGAACTGGTTCTGACTGGTTTGATCCAGTTCCAACTGTTTCCAATTCTGGATACTTGTTTCTGGTTCTGGCTGGTTGTTTCTGGCTTCGGCTATTTATTGACATTTTTGCTGGCTGCATCCAGTTCTGGTGGGCTGGATACAGTTCAGCCTGGTTTGAGCTGGTTAGAAAATGCTCAAGATGGTTTGAAGTGTTAGGGTCTGGATGGCTGGATTTGTTTCAGGCTGGTTGGACCCATTTCTAGCAGATTTGAATTGGTTTTATCTGGTCAGAAGAGGCTTGCATTTATATAGTCAGAACATGTTTGAACCAATCTGAAATGGTTTTATCTGGTCATAACCAGTTTTACATGGGCAGAACTGGTATGAACTGGTCAGAACTGGTTTTATCCAGTCAGAACATGTTTGGGCTGGTTTGAACTGTTTTTATCTGGCCAGAACCACTTTTATCTGGTCAGAACCATTTTGAACCTGCTTGGTTAGTTCAGAACTGGTTAGAACCAGTCAGAATTGGTTTGAGCTCGTTGGAACCAGTTCAATCTAGTCAGAACCAGATTGATCTGATCAGATTCGGTTTGAACTGGTCAGAACTGATGTGAATTTGTTTGATATGATCAGAACCAGTTTGAGCCTGTGTAAACTTGTTTGAACTGAATTGATCTAGTCAGAATGGGTCTAATCTTGTTAGAACCAGTCTGAACCAGTTAGATAGAGCCAGGTGGAACCAGTAAGATCTGGTTTGAAACACTTAGAAACAATACTTAGAGGTGCCTAGAAGAGTTTTTAACCACTTAGAACTGGAGTTAGTCACAAAGAATCCATTTTAACACTTTGTGTGCCAGTGCCCTTTAAATTTACCAGCCCTTGGGGCCGGCTATTTTCTGTGCCACCGCATGAATGGTATAAGCATTCAATAACACACACACAACTCCTGAAGTACTGGATGGATATTAAAAAAACTGTAATATCTCTCATAAAACACCTTACACTTTCACCAAAACAATGTGTAAAGCTTCTAGACTGAGTATGATCAAAGAAATAGCTCCTAATAGTCCAAATAAATCCACCGTGGCGTGAAAAACCAGAGACTGGATGAACACGTATTAATACGTGAGCGGCCACCTGATACTGGTGACAAAAACATGTACTAATATGTGAGCGGACCACAAAGTGTTAAATGGTTTAAGCCATTTAGAATGGGATTGAACTGGTTTGATCTGGTCAGAACCATATTGAATTGGTTTGATCTGTTCAGAACCTGTTTGACTAGGATTATTCCTGTCAGAACTGGCTTGAGCCAGTCAGAACCGGTTTGAACTGGTCAGAACTGGTGTCAGCCTTTTTGATAAATCAAAACTGGTTTTAACTGGTAAAAATCATTTGAACTGGCACAGCCAGGTTAAGCCAATTGGAACCAGTTTGAGCCAGTTTGAACCAGCTGGATGTCTCTAACATAAGACATTTCTTTGAGTCATTACTGGGTGAGATGTACTGTTCTATAGGCATTGCACAGTATCTTACCAACTGCATCCCTTGTTCCACAAATTATTTCCAGATCCTTCCATTCTGTTATCCCCACTTTTTTTTTTATAACTGCAACATAAAGTTGGCCATTTTATCTATTTTCAAGTCCCTGGTCCATTGGCATTGAATATATTCATGTTGTTGTGCAATCTCCACCACTATCCATCTCCAGAAATCTTCTCATCTGCAAAGCTAAATATATCCATTGAACAATAACTCCCCCTGTGTTCCACTCCAGACCCTGGCAACCACCATTTCACTTTGTATCTTTATGTATTTGGCTACTCTTAGTGTGTCTTAAGCTGGAGCATTCAATATTTGTCTTCTTGTTATTGGCTTATTTCATATAGTATAATGTTCTCAAGGGTCATCCGTGTTGTAGTATATATCAAATTTTCCTTTCTTTTTAAGACTGAATTACGTTTCATTGTGTGTATATGCCACATTTTGTTTATCCACTCAACTATCAGTGAACACTTGGGTTACTTCTACATTTCAGCTATAGTGAATAATGGAGCTGTGGACATGGCATCCCTTTAAATTCTCTTTCACTTTTGCTTTTTTCATATCTATGGCAGTTCCTGAATCTGGATTTTCCCTATTTTGATTTCAGTTAATAAAATTCTGAAAAGAGAATTTGTGACTGATTATGGAGGTGGTTCTAGGAAAATCCAGTAAGGCATTAGGGGATGTGGAACTGGTAAGAGACAAAGTTATTCACACATGCAATTTCAGGAAGTCCCACAGAAGGTAGCATCAGCTTGGTACCACAGGAGAGCTTTGGAATGTAGATTATGATACAGTGCTGCCTCTCCCCAAGCAAGAGAGAGGAGATTTTATAATACTGTACCCTTTCGAGTTCCCCTTTGGGAATATAAACTCCCAAGCATTTCTGGTTTTCTATATTTGGGGCAAGGTGACTGCAGCAGCACAGGGAGTCCTTCAGATTAGCCTTGCAAGGGTGGACTGTTGGAAGCAAAAGCACACCAGAATTGGAGAAGGGGTACACACAGAAAGAGTGGAAGGGATCATGGGGCACTTGGGCAGAGTAAAGCCGTTCTACTGCAGTTTCTCACTGGGAGTTTGTATTCTAGTGTTCTGGGCATAAGCCGACATTCATTATGCCTTCTCTACTGCGTTCCATAAAGCCCATAGAGATTTTATGAAAATTGACTGCTATTCATTTTCTTCATTACGCCACCATTTCTGAGAGGGATGCTTCAATGAACATCATTATATAAACTGTCTGAGAATTGCAACCATGTATTTTTAGTTCTCCAACTTCTCATAGAAAACTGCAAATAACAGTGCACTCAATTTAAATAAATTTCTGCTTTCCTCACCTAGGGTCAATTATATTGACTAGCATGAGAAGGAAGCCCCAAACTCAAGCAGAATTAGGAAGAAAAAGTAACTCAGGTTTGCTTACTGAACTGAAGGTTGGTTTTGCCATTTGTATTTCTTGCTTTGAAAACGGGCATTGAAGGGAAATAACTTTCTTTGAGCAGAGGATCTGGTTAAACTTGGGACTTCTCTTGATATTCAAAACTATGAAATCTCAGACTTGATTTTCTAATGAACTCCTTTAGTGCTCATTGTTAACTGTTAAGCCTCTTGCTCCTATTGAAATTAGTTTTGAAGGTTTTCACAAAGTTATTAGAATGATTTTCCTCTTATCAGCTCTGGAAGGAAAACACTTTGGGAAAATATTGCAGACAAGGGACATCATTAATGTTATTTAACAAACTTATAGCTGTAACCTTGATTATATGAGTACACATTCTTACCTACAATTCAGGTCCTAGGGACTTCCGATCGCAAGCTGTGCTGCATGGAGGGGATGGTGTTATTAAAATCTACAAATCCATCTCTCCCACTGTGAACATAACTCTTAATTTGACAATCATAAAAGTCATCAACTATAACCATAACCACCATTTTAAAGATATAGGAAGTGAGGCAGAGAAAGCTAATGGCATTTCACTGACGTTATATTAATATAGTAATAGATTCTACCATTAACTGCCAACTTAGTCATTCATTTCCAGTCAAAAATAAATTTCTTTCATGGGAAATGATTATTATTGATTAGCAATATAGTATGACTTTCTTCAAAAGCCTATCTCCTTTGGACCTTTATTTTTCCTATTTGACATAGAATTTTCAGTTAATACAAATGGTTTTTGAATCTTTGACATTTGTAGTTCAGTGTATTGAGATAGAACTACACTGAGTGATGTTCAAATCAGATTCATTGTCAATCATTAATTGACTTCTGTGTGCCTTTTCCTGGGATGTACTTTATCAAGCATTATTTGACGTAATCTGTATAATATTCTTATGAGAAGAGATTGTTAATTACAGCTTTGCAATTAAAGGGGACAATTGGAATAATTAATAAATAATATTGTTACATTTAATATTGTTGAAATACTCATTCTACTCAAAGTGATCTATACGGTCACCTTAATT
This sequence comes from Scalopus aquaticus, assembly GCA_004024925.1. Lineage (NCBI taxonomy): Eukaryota > Metazoa > Chordata > Mammalia > Eulipotyphla > Talpidae > Scalopus > Scalopus aquaticus. The sequence goes on from PVIJ01006588.1 coordinate 52,440, forward strand.
TTTATAAAAATCTGTTGGTACTTTCCACAGAAATAGGAAAAACAATCCTAGAATTCATATGGGTCCACAAAAGATCCTGTGTAGTGAAAACGCTTTTGAGCAAGGAGAAAAAAATTGGAAGCAACACATATTCTGATTTAAAAGTATGTTATGAAATTATAGTAATCAAACATGGCATAAATATAGCAAATACACCTAATGGTGGAAGATTTAATGTACTCCTCTTAAGAATGGAAACGAAGAAAGGATGTTCATTCTTAACTACTCCTACTCCAAATTAGTAAGTCTGGCTGCCATGGATTGCTGGCTTCATTGTTGTCTTTCTCTAGCTGTCACCAGTCTCTGCAGCTCCACCATGACTGCTCACTTCTCTTGGCAGCCAGGAGAGTGATACTTTCACCTTCTTTCTAGACACATCATCTTCATCCAACTCTTCACCCCTAAAGCAGAGTTTAGAAACCCAGTGATGCGTAACTTATTTCTACCACAGCCCTTTTCTTCTTAGAAGGTTTGGGTATTCTGGCCTTAGGGGAAATTAAAGGGAAACTTGAGGTCAGGGGTGGTTAAGCCCCACCGTCCTGCCCTTCCTTCTCCCATTGTCCCTTCTAAAACCTGCTGCTATTCCTGGTGCAACATATCAGATTTTGCCTTATGATCTCCATTTTCTTCCTAATATTGAGTCTGATCTGGCTATTCTCTTCTGCTCACAGATCCTTTCATTTATGTCTGCATATCCAGTACCCAATTGTGGATAAAGTTGCAATTGTTCTCTTTCTTCTTTTTTTTTTATTGAGGTAATATCAGTTTACAACACTGTATATGATTTGAAGCTATAGGCTGCCCCCCTTCAGGTGTCACCACACCACACCCACCACCAACACACCTGTATTCCTCTACCACAAAATGAGGATAGCAACCATCCATAATAAAATAGTGTTTATTTTATGTTGTAACACACAGTTAAACTTAAATTTTATAATATTCTCTACCACCAAATATAAAGTGTTCTTAAAATTATCCTTTTCTCACATAATTAGTTAGCATGTAATATCATTGACAGAAAAAGTCAAAATTTATCTTTATACATAATAGTTATTATATGTAAATATACAATTTAGTGAAGGCTGTGTTTAAATGGAATTTGTAATATAGTATATTTGCAACGTAAAATCACATTAGAGAATGTAGTGCAAGAAAAAATGGCAATCCCATTAACAAATATCTCAGGGAAACATTCTATATTGTGCTGTTCAGTATGGTAGCCACTAGCTGCACTGGGCTATTTACATTTAAATTAATTAAAATGATATAAAATAAAAAATCTAGTTCCCCAGTTATAATGGCACATCTCAGTTACTCAGTGGTGTCCATGACTGATGGCTATCTTATTGAATAGAGCAGATGTAGAAATTTGCATAATTATAGAAAATGCTGTATGATTGTAAAATTAAATTGTTAAAATAGTAGGAAAGGCTGTTTTCTGTGTTAAAGTTATTGTTGTTAATTCTTTTCCATGATTATAAACATTTAGCAAGTAGGATTTAGATCTGACCAGGACTGGTCCATACTAGATACTAAAAAAATACAAATGTATTTATTGAAACCCCAGTACTCATAGTGAAGACAATCACAGCTGAAGTACCACAACTTCCATCATATATTTTGATAAACTTTACATTGAATATAGTTCTTTCATGTAAATTCTCTCGCTTGAGTTTTTAAACAGTTTCAAGAAGTTGGCAAGAATTATCACTCCCATTTTTAGAGTTGAGAAGTCTGAAATTCTGGGAAGTGAAAGGACTTTTCTAAATGACAACACTAATAATATTAATAGAGAATTTCACTGATCATAAATTTTCAGTATTTGGTAAAAGCTAATATCTACTGTTATTTAATATTTTTAGCTACTAGCATTAATAACTGGTGTTTATTGACACCTCAATGAATTATATAATTTAATTATTCTGAACCTTTGATTAGACACTATTTTAGAATGATGCCATTTACAGACGAGGAAATTAAGGCTTAGGACACTTAGGCAATTTGATTAGAAGGCTGGGATTTGAGCTCAGAAGTCTGTTATGTTTGTATATTAGCTTAGTTTATATTCTGGCTTTTCCACTATCCTAACTTTCTTTGGCCCTTGAAATCCAAAGCTCAACATGGTTCCACTTGGTATCTTGGTGGTCTCAATTCAACCATTTTGTAAAGGAAGAAAATTTCATAACTAGCCTATTTGTCAAGTAGTCCAGCAATATATGTTATACTGGAGGTAGCTAATCTTGAGAGAGGCTGTGTACTGATGGCATGCTGATGGGTCAAAATGAAGCTGTTGATCAAGAAACAAAAGGTAAGTACTACTCTAGAGTCAACTTGCTGTAATTATGAGTTTCTGCTACAGTTGAGTAAACTGACAATATGCTGTCAGCCAAAGATCTAGAAATTATACAATTAAGCCAGTTTCATTGCACATTGCTAAGAAGTAAAGTTCCACCCATACAGGACTCATGTTTTCTGATTTGGTTTGTCTGATCATTTTTGGACCAATCACTATAATAAGAGGATAGACACTGCAATTGACCAGACTCAGTCACTCACCTTTGAAAAGAGAGGTGGAGTACCCCCTACCCAAAGACATAATCTGAGAGTAGGGGAGTGGTGTTTCTTAAAATGAACAGTGGTGGTATCTGACAGCAGTCAAGTAATCAGTGTATGTGAACCATTTCAGACCAAACCGTTTCTAACTTTGTTATGAATCTTATCTTTCACTAGATTATACATAACTATAATTTCCACTGTAAGAAATGAGAGACTGATCTTAGGTTGCTACCGAGAGGTACTAGATAAGAAGCTTAAATATCTTTATGAATTTACATATACTTCAAATACTAAAGTAAATTATCATTCATGTTTATCCATTAGTGACTTAAAATATAATAAAATATTTTTATTAAATAAAATAAAAATCAGTGACTTTTGAATGAAAATATAAGCAAAATGCTGATTAATTTCTCTGTTTTCATGCCCTTAAAATCCAGTATTTCAGATGTTTCTAGTTTTATAAGTAAAACTAGACCACTGATCCCTAGCTAATAAAGTTGTCTTATTTTATTTGACTCCCATGATCTTTCATTATTGAGCTCATTAGAATAAAGACTGTTTTTCTAAATAGTAAAGTAATTCTTAGTGAACATAAGACTGTTCACTTTAGTAATAAAATATGGGCAAAAATGACTGATGGTAATATGAAGTCTTATATTCTTGAATCTCTGCAAAATAAGGTATTCCTTTATTTTGCAGCATTCTTCAAACTAAATCCTACAAAATATCATGATAATTATGCTTGAAATGTGAATTTTAATGTGATTATAAGAGCCACAACAGCTTTATTCTGTATCATGCTTCTTCCAAATGGCAGTCATAAAACTTTGAGAGATTTTTCATTATAGCATCTTATCTTAGAAATCAGTAGCACCCACAACTATGGCTCTGGAAAATAAAATGCATATTATATTATGATTTAGGTTACTGAACTGGAATAAAATAATGTTCACTTCCCTAAAATATACAATTTGTTATTAATGAAAATAGGGAGAGTTTTTCAAAGTACAACCTTATAGAATTCTGTGTTTAAAGAAATCATCCCTGTTAAAAGATTATACCACTATAACCTTTTGCATTTCTTTCTGTAAGTTTTGAATGTTCTCCACAAATTATCCTGTGACCTATAGTGAGATGAAGTTGCCAATATGTAATTTTTGTTATCCCAAATGATAAATGAGCAGATAAAGGAGAGTATCTTCCAAAGGTGGTATTATATTTTTTCCCAGGCAGCATACCACAGGAGCACAGCATGAGTATTTTATTTATATAAACATCTCCAGAGGGTGACAGCCACATCCATTCCACCTTTAGTCTTTATCACAAAAGTATATCGAAACCTCAAACCAGGAGCTTAGGGTCTCCCAGCTCATTACATGGCCATTTCTCTGTATTACTCTTGATTCCTGCCTCTGCTCCCTCCCAACTGTTCTGTTTTTGAACTGATTATACCACTAATATTTTGACCCATTTTTTACTTTAAGTTCCATCATCAACTCTGGACAACACTTTGTGTGTGTGTGTGTTGTTTAAGACCAAATTCAGGTCAACATCAATGTCTAACGGCACAACTACTCCCTGGTTCCATTTTTTTCATTGTCCTGTGGCTACCACAAGAATTATCCTTCTGGTAGCCAGCAGCCTTTGAAATTCATTAACAGCCTTTACCTATTTTCAGTTTTAGGCCTGTTCCAATGCTAGTCAAAGGTGGAGACATCAAGGGGCAGAATCAGAATCTTTAGATACTAAACAAGTTTCAAGACAGAGAATCCAGAACTAGTAAGACATGAAGAAACAGTGGAAGGAGCAAAAGTCTGCATTACAGACCAGGTTTTACATTTGGAGAAGTAATAATTCTGTGGGGACTCTGTCGAGGTCTGAACAGAATCCGAAAGGACAGTTCAGTTAGCAAGCTGTGTTGTAAGTCAGGGTCAGGGATTAGCAGAACAAATGTGATAGGGATCCCACTGGAGAGATGCCACATGCCATCAGAGTGAGGATGTACCTGTCAGAGAGCCAGCTGGACAGTGTTGGACCTACTCAATTGTTTTTAAAATCTGCACTGTATCCACAGTGGTGCAGCCCTTTCTGCCTTCACTTCTCAAGAGGATTATTTGTGGGTGTTCTTTGACAGGTGTGATAATTCAGCCAGCAGCTCGTGCATCCAGTTGAGCTGGAAACCAACTCATATTTCCCTACCCAGTTTTCAAAGGTATTATGAGAAGCTTTATCAATGCTGTGCTGAGCCCTATAGGTAAACCATGCCTCGTGTTTCCCTAATCTGCCCAATTTACTCACTAGTCAGAATGTCTTTTTCTTATGGAGCTGGTATTTATCTCTAGTGATCAGTTTTTTATTGTAGTGCATGTCATTGAATACTGGAATTGTATTTGTTCCACCTCCTGTGTTCTGGAACCCCTTTCACTTTCATGACTCATCAAAGATTTTGAAATTTATATGATTCTTTAATTCTTTGGTATCCATGAATATAGTGTATTCAAGTGAGGGTACTGCAATATGTAGGGTAATACAATTCAGTTGATGTTTCTTATGATTTATTTGTTCACTTGGATTTTATTCGTGCTACTTATAACAAGAAGACTAATGAAACACAAGAGCTATGAAGTTTTATTTTTTCTCGTCATCAGTATCATTATACCATTAGTCACCAATAGTGAATAAAAAAGGGTGGAGGAAAGGACTAGATCTGTTTTCAGTTTTTATTTTCAAGTGTTGTTATTTGGTCTTTAGTCCTTTAGAAGCAAATCTTGCATTTCTGAACTGCTGCCTTAAAGATGAGTACTACTGTAAGGGGTAACTGAAAGATCTGTCATACGTCTTTTTGCCAAGTTCCTAATATATTTCCAATAGTATTCCCTTTATAAAATATCTTGAGGCAGCATTATCTATTACATAAAGTATTTTATTATGGATATACCATTTTCTCCTTATATCAGCAAATGGAGATTTTGCACCTGACCAGAATTGTTCTTTCTTATTTAGGTAAGCCTGCAGTCAACTTTGTGTTTTTTCCTTTTAGTTTAGATATTGAGTTGTGATCTTGGCTTTTGACAATATTTATTTCAGTGGATTGTTGTGAAGGTTATTGTGAAAGTAGTAAACACTTCATAAATATTAGCTATTGTTTTTTCTATGCTGCTTTGTTTAATGCATAAATGTTTGGCATAGCTTGATGTTTTTTTTTTTTTTTTATCATGTAACAGGTTATCTTTGCCCCAGGGTTTAAAATCTTATTTTGCTTTATAGCAGTATTAGAAATCTCCTCTCCTTTTTTTCTTTTCTTCCTGAAATTTCCTGAAAAATGGTTCGAGCTTTGCCAGTTTGCTTGCCTTTAACCTCTTTGTTTGATAAAAAGAATCTTTGAAAGCCACAGTCAGTTTAATAATGAATATCTTAATTGAATATTTTGTTAACACTAGAAATAGATATTTATTGTGTTCATGTATCATGAGTTAATTTAGTTCACATCATTGTTAAAAATCTTTTAAATCTCCAAAGTGAGAACATCAACATTTTAGATACTGGTTGCAGTAGGAAGCAGGGAGGCTGGTGTAGACTCTATTCTTACTATGTGAACTGGAATATTTTACAGACTTCAGACCTCAATGGTCAGGGCTTTAGGACTTAACTACATTTGGTTTAGGACCACATGGATGTACTTTTGGCCTGAAAGCCGAATAGATCACATGTCCGTGTATTTTTTGTTTGTTTATTTGTTTTTGTTTTTTGCTACTCACAAGTCGAACTTTTTCTCTTAAAATAACACTGGTCAACAAATTTTTACAAAAGTCATGTTACTGAAATAAAATTCGTCATTTCCTATCAATTTGTATGTGCTCAAAGGACAAGATGAACAGGTGGGATTACATCAAAATAAAAAGCTTCTGTACAGCAAAAGAGACATTAACCAAAACAAATAGACACCCTACCAACTGGGAAAAGATCTTTGCACACAATATATCTGATAAAGGACTGATAACAAAAATTTACAAGGAACTCACACAACTCAACAAAAACAAAGCCAATAACCCAGTCAAAAAATGGGCAGAAGAGCTCAAAAGGCACTTCTCCAAAGAAGAAAAGCAAATGGCCAACAGATACATGAAAAAACGCTCAACATCACTTATAATCAAGGAAATGCAAATCAAAACCACTATGAGATACCACCTCACACCTGAGAGGATGGCACACATTAAAAATATAGGCAATAACAAATGCTGGAAAGGATGTGGAGAAAAAGGAATTCTTATACACTGCTGGTGGGAGTGTGAACTGGTCCAACCACTATGGAAAGCTGTATGGCGATTCCTCAAACTGCTAAACATGGAGCTTCTATATGACCCAGCAATACCACTTTTGGTAATCTATCCAAAGGACACAAAAACACTAATCCAAAAGGATACATGCTCCCGTATGTTCATTGAGGCACTGTTCACAATAGCAAAGGTATGGAAGCAACCCAGATGTCCAAAAATTGATGATTGGATCAAGAAGATGTGGTACATATACACAATGGAGTACTATTCAGCATTCAAAGAAGATAAACACATGCAATTTGCAGTGACATGGATGGAATTAGAGGGGATCATACTCAGCGAAAAAGCCAGAAAGAAAGAGAAAAAGTATCAAATGGTTTCACTTATAACAGGACTATAGGGAAACCAAATAGGAGAGAGACACTTGGAGGGGGAGGGGAAGGATAAAGGCACAAAATGGAGTAGAAAAGGACACAAGGGACCACGGAGATGGATCACGGGTGAATTGGTGGTGGGTTACCCAAGGGGAATACAAAATGTAAAAGATATAAATAACAATAAAAAATATATATTTTTAAAAAAATTTGTATGTGCTCAACATGAATATGACAGTCAAATTCTAATTTTGACTTTTTTTTTTGGTAACCTGCAATAAATTGATGTTTACATCACGAAATGCACGCCAATAGTAATAGACCTACGGTTAGTACCTGTAAAAAATCAAGTCATAGACTAGTTCTTAGATTTCTTCGCTTGTGTCTCATACAGCTGTTCAGAAGCATCTCTGGGGAGTGTCCAGCAGTAGTCAGCATTGTAGTGGACCATTTTCCCTGGTTATCTTTGTTCCATTGATGTGATATCTTGATAAAAACGTTCACCATGTTCATCACTAACTATACCACAGTTTTTAGGGAAGAAATCCAGATGGGAATGAAGGAAGTGGATCTTTACAGACATATCAGAAACTTAGCCAAGACTGCATCAGCATGTCTTCTCCTAGTTCCTTGTAGTTTTCTGCCCTAACATTCTCAAGAAAGTTTGTAGACACTAGGCGAAAAGCATTCCGTGCTTGTTTCACATCACCCTGCAGCAAGTTGTTGAACCGGTCATCTTTGAAGAGCTCTCGAATCTGAGAACCTACAAAAACTCCCTCTTTAATCTTTGCTTTGCTGAATCAAGGAAATTTTTCATGCAGGTATAGGAAAGCTGGCGAGGTCCGATCCATGGCTTTTATGAAATTCTTCATCAAATGTAGTTTGATGTGAAGGGGTGGTAGCAGGATTTGGTGAGCCTCGACTGGAGCTGGGGGCTGCATATTCTCCTCTCCAATTGCTACATTTTGTCCGCGAGTCCATTCCTTCTGCAAGGAGTGCGATTCACTTGCTTGGCTATCCCACTCACATAAGAAACACATGTATTTTGTATATCCCTGCTGCAGTCCCATTAAAAGGGCAACTAGCTTCAAATCACCACAGACGTGCCAGTTGTACTTGTTATACTCAATGGAATTCAGTAGCTGCTTTAAGTTATTGTATGTCTCTTTCATGTGGACAGCATGCGGAGGCTACTGGAATAGATGGAAGACGGTTTCCATTGTGCAGAAGCACAGCCCTAAGACTCAGTTTCGAAGAGTCTAGAAATAGTCTCCATTCTTGTGGGTCATGAGTGATTTCTAAGGCATTCATGAGGCCTTCAACATTGGAACAGAATGCCAGAGTACTTTCCTTTCTGAAGAAAGGCTCCAACTTCTCATGGCACTTTCAATAGAAAGTAATTGTGACATCTTCTGGAAGATTCCATTGTTGGAGTCTTGATCCTAGCAGTTCTGCCTTGTTCTTGGATAAGTCCAAATCACGAACCAGGTCGTTGAGCTCTTCCTGTGTTAGTCTGTGTGGGGTTGATGATGCACCACAGTGAAAATCTGGATCACTGCATGCTGATGGAACAGGAGGAAAACAGGTCAGCTCACCCTTGTCCTCATCAGATGAATCAAGAGAATATTCTGTTGGAGGTTCTGGAATAGGAATTCCCTCACCATGTAGAATTGGTCTCAATGCATGCGGAATGTTTGGGTAGACTATTCTCGACTTCCTTTGCTTCATTATTCTGCCGGATAGAGGAGGAACCAAGCAGAAGTAACAGTCTTTAATGTTGTTGCTTGGCTCTCTGTACACCATGGGACCGCAAACGACATTGATGGTCTTTTGTCATTTAACCACTGTGAAAGCTGTGTTGTCCATGTAGCACAGCATAGATGTGGGGCCCGAGGCTTGTCTTGGTCACCAACCTTGCATCCAAAGTAAAGATGATAAGCCTTCTTCACTTGAGAAGTGATATTTCTCTTCTGGTTGGCAAATGTCACTTCCCACACATAGAGCAGAAATTGTCCATGCTATGAATGCACTTTCGAGGCATTACTGTTCTGTATTGTGCCTAAATGGATAGAATAATAACAGTTCTATGAAACAGTAACTTAAACTGTCTCGCACAAAGTCTGAAATATTGTCAATGCTCAACCTTTCTGACACGGCTTTATATAGTGGACTGCTATATAGACGTCAGCCTACTTCAGCAGCTGTGTGGCAGTAGTATTGCATTGCATCAGAAAATGATGCAGTCAACTCTGGATGATGTGTGCATGATGGTATTATGCAATGCGATGCACTATTACATCATTCTAGGCTGATTTAGGATGTTGTTGCAGTCCTACTGGATAAATTTACACAGTGAAACATATAAAATGAATTATATGAAATATCTTCAAAATAAGAGCTAATAAAAAATTTCCAGGGTTATATTCATGTTCAGCACACCAAGATACTACAGATTAGGGCCTTTTAAAGTCAGTAATGGTCTCAATGTTGACCAGTGTAATCTACATGTGAGTCTAAACAGAAGTCTTTGGATTGTTTGATAAGGATACACACTCAGAAATGAGTCATATGTGTAACTAAAGGCCTGCCAAAGGTCATGGTCCAGTTTGGATATGAACCTTTTATCCCAGTTGGTGTTGGTGATATCGCCTCCAAGATTCTCTCCTCAGTTTTCTCTATTTGAAGATAATGTCTTTTTTTTCTGAGTGACATCAAATGACTCCCTAGTTCCTGTGTGAGCTCCTGTTTGATTTCAAATAGATGATAATCTTTGTTTTATAATATATATTTAGTTATCCTTTCTATAAACACACACACACACACACACGCACGTAGAGTACTTCAGGGTTGCTCGACCCTGAATTCTTGAGATTTTGAATCAGATAATTATATTTTTTAAGCTTTTTAAAAATTGAAGTAACATTACAATATGACAAAGAAGTTTCAGTTCATTTTTGGCAATCAACATGTGTGTATACTACATTAAGTTCACTGTTAAAAGTACGTATCTATCATTCACCACACCATAGTCCTTTTTCCCAATTTGAGCCAGATAATTCTTTGTTGCTGAGGTTGTAGCTCCAACAGTCTTATGGCAGACACAGCTGTACCTTTTTCTAGTATCTACTTCAATTTTGAAGAAATGTAGCAATGGAGGTGAAAGATACAGTTATCAACCCTTAGTTTTCAGTTTTGCTGTGTGACCTTGGGCAAGTTCTCAGACTTTTTGGTACTTTCAGTTTAGTAATCTCTCTTATGGTTTGATTCCCAGTGTTGCTTTTAGCCACATGAATTATTCACTTTTATGCCTCCTGTCTGATACATAGTAGGCATTTGATAAAGTTTGTTGAATGAATGAATGTATTGAATGTTCTGTGAGCCCCAGATGGCATTTTTACTAGCACTCAAAATTATAATATATGCTTGTCTTGCTACTGTATCCCCAGAACTGACCACAATGAGAGGTGCATTGTAGGTACTTAGTAAACATTTATTTAATAAAAGAATGATGGATATTGTAAGATTCTTAGAATATGTGACCTCGAACAACACATGTGAATTCTAGAGTTTTACCATATTACCTTTACTCAAAACCTCTTAAAGTGTAGGGCATTTGCAACAAGATGTAAGTGTATTCCCACCTAATTCATTATATTGTAACTCAAGGCCTTGTAATGAATTAAGACTTGTCCAGGTAAATTCCTCCTGGTTGATCAAAAACAGTTTCCTTGGTCTTGGGGAGATCCTCTGTAAGAAGCTGGCCAAATTTTGGTCCCCTTTAAGGCAATATGACATAGAAAGATGTAAGGGGAAAATCCTGTCATCAGCATTGCAAGGCCTTATGTTTCAGGTCTAGTTCTTTGAGAAGTTTTCAATTGAGTGTGAACCTCAGTTTTCATTTGTTAATAGGACTCAATAATCCTTGCTTCATTGACTTGTCAGTGTAAATGAAAGAAAACTCAATGGCGTCAGTGGCCATTCCTTTTTTTAAATAAGCCTACTGTTTTACCTTGTGGTACAGAGTGGATATGTTCCAAAAATTTGCATGTGTGCACATAATCCATTTTCTGTAAACTGTAGTTGAGTTGTTATAAACCAGAAATTTTTCTTATAAATGAATCCTGCTACTTTTTGAAATGGGTCTTGGATGCTCTTAGTTTGTCTTGAAATTTCAGACATGGATACAATTGGTTTTGCAGCATAAATTCTCAGTGTTTTCCATTAATAAATAGTTGTTTTAGATTTGTGTTCACTTTATATTGAAATAAATATGGCTTTTTGGTATCCCAGTGAATTCTAGTCCCTAGACCTGTTTGTTGTACATACTAACACAAGTCAGTACATCACAATGGTTTCACTGGAAGCAGCCTGGGCTTGTGCCCAACTCTGGTCTTTTCCAACTCTGTGACATTTTGAATCTTTAACTTTATTATACTTGTTTTCCTAATGTGCAAAATGGAGACAAAAATGTATCTGCCTCATGTTGTTATTGTGAGAATTGAAAGACCCACTACCTGTAGGTGCCTTTCCTATAATAGGTGGTAAAAAATTAAGTAATTATCAAGTTTATCCTAGAATTTATGCTTATCAATTATAAAGGCAATGCTAGCAGAGGGCATGCAAAAGCCTGGATTTATTTTTCAGCACACTCAGAACACCATTCACAAAGCACTTGTTTAAAATTGGGGTTCTCCATACTGTTTTTGAGATTCTCTGTTGTATATTTAATTCTATTGCTCTTCCTAAGTGCTTCCAATGCACTTAGATGGCTTCACAGTTGAATTTTTCTCTCATCTGTTGTGGAATTGACTAAAGATAGTGTATAGCTATAAATAAGCCTACCATGCAATTGTAGCCATGGCAACCACCAGTCTTCAAAAGTGGAGAGTGGGGCTCACAAGGATGGTCTCAACTTCACAGCAGCCCTATATGTCCCCTTTCAAATTAGGCAGCTCAGAACTGTGCTTTGCACACAACATAGCCATTCATTGCTTTCCACAGAGTGTCCATCATTGTACTTCAATCTAATACAATTCATTTTTTACTTTTACACATTCTTTGAAAACAAACTGTACTATGTTTGTGGGGGATAAAAAAATGACTTAAGCTAAGTCCTTCTACCAACACACAGTGGGGTCTTCCTGATATTTATATTTCTTGGGTCATTCCTTTGATACCAGCTGTTCAATGGCTCCCTACTAGGTACCAAACTTGGCCCTTGCCTAATTTTTAGCTTCATTTCACTATCTTATGGTAGAAAATGAAAAACAAAAACAAAATAAAGGCATAAAATATCCCAAATCTCATTCATATATAAAAGAGGATAGACACAGCAAGTGTTACTTGGTTTAGTGTCAGTGAAGATGTTCATGATTTGGTTTTCTTTGAATTAATGTGACTGTGAGAATTGTGAAGGCAGATATTTGGTGAAGGTGTTGGCTGGGCAATGGTGTTATATATATTCAAAAATAATTTATAGAATTTGATTATAAATGGGAGGTGAAGAAAAGAAACATGAGGTTATTGTAAGGCCCAGGTGATTGTGAGAATAATGAAGCCATCAGTTGAGACAGGAAGCAGAGGAAGAACTTATTTAGGGGTGGTGTTGTGCTTGATTTTGGACACATTGTTTAGATGTATCGTTAGAACATACATGTCTAGGATAAGGTTAAAATTCCTGTTTAGATCTTAGGAACAAGTCAGAACTAGAGATATGGGTTAGAAAATCATCAAAAGACAGATGGAAATCAGAGGCAATGATGTGAATGAAACTGCTCAAGGGGAGTGTAGATTTAGAGAGAAACGTATGTCAAGGGGATGGGATATAGGGAAGATGACTTGGATGGGATCCTTCAGAGAGAGAGAGACAGAGAGCCCAGGTCAGACGCAGAGACTAACCTGAGAAGGAGGAGACCCTATTCCTTTGAGCCAGGTGGGAATGGGTGGAATTACATGGGAGTGAGTATGGATGAGGTCCTCTCTCCTGCATGAGCAAAGTAGGAATCAGGGCATCTTTGGAGAGTAAAGAATGTGAGGGGCACCACCCTGATAAGAATAGAGTTGGAAGTACTGCTCTGATAAATACTTAGGGAAGGGGGAAATGACACATTGGATTAAAGCAGCTGAGGGTGGGCAGTTATCTCTAAGTGGAGACTGTCAGTTGATGTGACTTCTTTCATGGGAATTTAGTATCTTGGGAGTGGGAATAAAAATGATTAAGAAGGAAATGACCTCTTCTTTTACTACTTTATCTCTCACTTGCTCCACTCCAGCCCGTCTCTGTTCCTTGAACTTGCCTGGTATGCCAGCTGTTCCCTCAGCATTTCTGATCTCCTACTCTCCTTGCCCCTTCAGTTGACCATATCACTTACCTCTTAGCCACTAAATAATTGCTCACATAACATGTTCATTATTATCTCCTATCAGTAGTATTGAGCTCTGCCTTCTTAAATGATCACAACAGTGCCTGGTACATAGGAGTAACTCAACAAATATTTGTTGAATAAATTAAGGTGATTTAAGAGATGTGGGTGTCAGTAAGGTATATATTGGTTATTAGTCTTTACCAAACCAGAAGCAGAAAAATCCATATGAAAACTGCACTTTTCACATTATTTTTCAGACTTAGTTTGCAATAATTTCTTAGGTTATAAAATTAAATTATCTTCTCTCCCTCTTTAGACGCCTAATTCTGCATCTCCCTCCATTTGTAATTGTAGTTAAAACCTACTCTGATAGATCATTCACTCACATCTAATAATAAAGTCATCTTGATATATATCATACAGGTATTTTGCATTCTAAATTTCTGTCTCTATGATTTATTTATTAAGGGAGATATTTTAGTTCTAGAACTCTAGAAGTCTTTGAAAGTTGGAGGAAAATTTTTTTGGTGGTGGTTGATTGTGGCACAACTAAGAGCTGCTTATTCCTCCTCTATGCGAATGCCTCTGTTTCTACTACAGTTCTCTATGGACATGCTTCCCCTAGCAAAAGATCCTCCATTTTGCCATTGAATCCCAGATAATCAAATTTTTCAATTCAGTCACAAGAATCAATGAACTACTTTTATGCTGTATGTTATTGTATGCAGTCTGAGATACAGCTTTGAGATGCTATCATCTGCTTTCCCCATATTGAAGAATCTAGTGGAAGTGATAAAAACAACTTGATATCAAGGGAGGTTTGTCACAACTTTAAAAGGCAGTGACCTTAAATCAGACGAAGAGATGGGGCCTCTGCTCAGCTGTCTTCTCTTACTGCACCTCTTTTGGAGTGAGGGGAATTTGCTCTCATTCTCCTCTCCTCTCTTACACCCACACAGGCTTTACACATCTTTACCACCTGGGCAGTTTCTTTTGGCTCTCCTCTTTTGCCCTTGGTCTTTTTCGTAAGTATTTTGTGGATTGGTGTAGACTCCCCTTGTCTGGAGCTCAAAACTGTCTCATCAGCCGAAACTTGTACCTTCTCTTTGATTAAAATATCAGATGTAAAATAAACAAATAAGAGCCCTCAGTTGTTTTCTTCTTGCCCACTTCTGTAGTTACAACCTCCTATCTCTACTGCTCTGCCAGAGAAAACAGTTTTAGGATCCATTTCTTCTTGTTGGGCATTGCCATCTTTTTGGATTTTGTTCAGCAGGTTATCTTGTGATATCATCTCTCTGATCTCAAAGATTATGATTTTTATAAGCTACTGGACATATTCTATTACTGGGGTAGGAGATGCTTTCTCTGCTTTACCTTCTGTATCCTAGGTAGAAAATATTTTTAATGTCTGGAAGGAACATTTGGTTCTTTCCCCAATCTCTTTGGTTATTTCTAAATCTCTTGGCTTCTTGCTCACATTTTAAAACATTTCTTTTATTTCTTTAAACATACCAGACATAGTTATTTTGTATTCTGTGTCTAGTAATCCCATTATCTGGAAGCTTTGCAGATCTCATTCTGCTGTCTATTGCTTTTGATGTCTCTGAGTGATTATCCTTTGTGTTCTTATGTTTTGGGATTTTTGACCATAAGCTTATGTTCTTTTGAACTTTTATCTGTGGGAATTCTTTAAAGCCTGGATTGAAGCTGAATTCTTTTAGAGAGGATTTGTGTTTACATCTGCATAAAGCATAGTCAACCATTTTATATAAATTATCTGCCTGAGGTTTTTCAGAGCAAACCAGTTGCATGAGCTTGTAATTATAAATTCTTAGGGAGAGTATCTTTTCTTTTTTTCCTTTACGTAGCACCAAGGCCAAAACAATTTCATTTATGAATTATGCTATTTTAAATTAATTTTTCTACTAAATCTGATTACATTTTATTACTTCATTTAATTTTTTAAATTGAGTTAACATTGGTTTACAATACTCTGTGATGTAGGGGGCTAGGTTTACATCTTCATATATATATTACTGTACCTACTACCAAAGCACCTGTAGTCCTCCACCATAGACACTACACTGGGGTCCATGGTCTACACTACATCATGGTCTACACTGGGGTCCCTCCCTCCTTTGTGCCCCACCTCATCCTTTCTTTCATCTTTCTTAAAATCTGCAGTCAGATTTCTAGGGTTTGCTATTAGTTTGACTTTATCTAACTCCCCTTTGTTTAATCTGTTGATATGTTCTACATGTATGTGACACATTCAGTATTTTTCTTTTTCCTTCTGACTTATTTCACATAATGTAATTGCCACTACTTCTATCCATGTTGTTGCAAATGGCAATAGTTTTGGTTTTTACTTTTTTCAATAGCTGAGTATTCCATTGTGTATATATACCAATCTTCTTGATCGATTCATCTCTTTTTGGGCGCTTAGGTTGTTTCCATATCTTGGCTATTGTAAATGGTGCTGCAATGAACATAAGATTGAGTATATCCCTTCAACGTAGCATTTTTGTTGTTTTCAGATAGATATCAAGGAGGGAGACTTCTGGGTCATATAGTAGATCCATTTTTAATATTTTGCGAAACTTCCATAAGGGATGGACAAGTTTACATTCCCCAAATGAGGGTTCTTTTTGCTCCACATCTTCCTTGTCAACATTTGTTTATCTTTTTGATAGAGGCCATTCTCACAGATGTGAAGTGGTATCTCATTGTGGTTTTTATTTGTATTTCCCTGCTGATAAGTGATGATGAGCATTTTCTCATGTGCCTGTTGGCCATCTGTGTGTCTTCTTTGGAGATGTGCCTATATAGTTCTTCTGCCCATTTTGTGATTGGATTATTTGTTTTCTATTGTTGAGTTGTATTAGTTCTTTGTATAGATTTTGGCTATCAGCCCCTTGTTTGGATGTATGGTATGCAAATATTTTCTCCCATTCATTAGAGTCTCTTTTTGTTTTAGTGAAGTTACTTTCATTGTACAGAACTTTTTTGTTTGATGTAGTTACAATTGTTTATTTTCTCTTTTGTTTTCCTTTCTGTTGCCAGTGATTCCACAAAGATACTATGGAGTGTTTTTGTGACTTCTATGACTTACATGACTTCTATGTGTTTAATGGTTTCAGGTCTTACATCCAAATCTTTTATCCATTTCATGTTAATTTTTGTGTATTGGGTGAGATAGTGGTCTAGTTTCATTCTTCTGCATGTGCTGTGAAGTTTTCCCAACACCATTTATTGAAGAGGTTTTCCTTTCTCTAATATATACTCTTTGCTCCTTTGTTGTAATTAACTGTCCATATAGATGTGGGCTTATTTCTGGGCTCAAATTCTTTACATTGTTCTATGTGTCTGTTTTTGTTCTATTTTCATTATTATAGCTATGTAGCACAATCAGAGTCAGAGTTTAATCCTGACATTCTTCTTCTTTTTTGTCAGGATTGCTTTGGCTATTTAGGGTCTTTTGGGGTTCTGTATGAATTTCATTAACGTCTGTTCTATTTATTTGAAGAATGCCATTGAAACTTTGACAGTGTTTTTCCCATTGTCTTTTTTCAGATTTGATAGTAATTGCCTTATATTTTTTGATGCTTCTTTGTTTGCTGAGTATATATTGATGAGTGCTATGTCTTCCAGATGTATTATTCCCTTAACTACACTGGTCAACAAATTTTTACAAAAGTCATCACTGAAATAAAATTAGTCATTTCCTATCAATTTGTATGTGCTCAACACGAGTATGACAGTCAAATTCTAATGTTGGCTCTAGTTTTTTTTGTAATCTGCAATAAATTGATGTTTACGTCACCAAATGCATGCCAATCACTGGTCAACAAATTTTTACAAAAGTCATGTTACTGAAATAAAATTAGTAATTTCCTATCCATTTTTATGTGCTCAACACAAATATGACAGTCAAATTTTAATTTTGGCTCTAGTTTTTTTTTTGTAATCTGCAATAAATGGATGTTTACATTACAAAATGCATGCCAATAGTAATAGCCCTATGGTTAATATCTGTAAAAAATCAAGTCATAGACTACTTCTTAGATTTCTTCGCTTGTGTGTTGTACAGCTGTTCAGGAGCATCTCTGGGGAGTGTCCAACAGTAGTCAGCCAGCATTGTAGTGGGCCATTTTCCCTGGTATCTTTGTCCCATTGATGCGATATCTTGATGAAAACGTTTGCCATGTTCAGCACTAACCATACCACAGTTTTCAGGGAAGAAATCCAGATGGGAATGAAGGAAGTGGATCTTTAGAGACATATTGCTGCCAAGTTTCTGATACTGCATCAGCATGTCTTCTCCTAGTTCCTTGTAGTTTTCTGCCCTAACATTCCCAAGAAAGTTTGTAGACACTAGGTGAAAAGCATTCCATGCTTGTTTTGCATCACCCTGCAGCAAGTTGTTGAACCAGTCATCTCAATGCAGACGGAATGTTTGGGGAGACTATTCTCGACTTCTTTTGCTTCATTATTCCACCGGAAAGAGGAGGAACTAGGCAGAAGTAACAGTCTTTTATGTGGTTGCTTGGTTCTCTCCACACCATGGGGACTGCAAATGACATTGATGGTCTTTTGCCATTGAACCACTGTGAAAGCTGTGTTGCACATGTAGCACAGCATAGATGCGGGGCCCAAGGCTTGTCTTGGTCACCAACCTTGCATCCAAAGTAAAGATGATAAGCCTTCTTTACTTGAGAAGTGATACTTTTCTTCTGGTTGGCAAATGTCACTTCCCCTCAAATAGAGCAGAAATTGTCTACGCTATGAATACACTTTCGAGGCATTACTGTTCTATATCATGCCTAAATGGATAAAATATTAACAGTTCTATGGAACAGTAGCTTAAACTGTCTCACACAAAGTATGAAATATTTTCAGTGCTCAACCTTTCTGCACTTTATCTATTGCACTGCTGACGTCAGCTTACGTCAGCAGCTGCCTGGCAGTAGTATTGCATTGCATTGCATCAGAAAATGATGCAGTCAACTCTGGATGATGTGTGCATGGTGGTATTATGCAATGCGATGCAATATTACATCATTCTAGGCTGATTTAGGATGTTGTTGCAGTCCTACTGGATAAATTTACATGGTGAAACATATAAAATGAATTATATGAAATATCTTCAAAATGAGGGCAAATAAAAAATTTCCAGGGTTATATTCATGTTCAGCATACCAAGATACTACAGATTAGGGCATTTTTAAGTCAGGTATGATCTCACTGTTGACCAGTGTTATCATAGAGTGTCCATCCCTGTCTCTTGTTACCATTTTTTTTTACTGGAAATTTGTTTTATCTGGTATGACTGTCTCTGTCTCTTTTCACATCCCACTTGCTTGTTGGATTATTTTCCAACCTTTTATTCTGACCCTGTGTTTGTCTTTGAAGCTCAGGTGCATTTCCTAGATATAAGCAAAAGTAGATTATGCTTTCTGATCCAACCTACCACTCTGTGCCTTTTAACTTGTAGGTTCAGTTTGTTTACATTTAGAGTGATTATTGGTATATTGAAGTCTGCTACTGCCATTTTGTCCTTAATGTTGTGGTTCTATTTTTTAAATTCAGTTCTTTGTGAATATTCTTCTTTTTGATTTAGATACTAGAGCTGTTCTCAGCATTCTTGGAGGGGAAGTCTACTGTTTGCAAATTCATTCCACTTCTGTTTGTCTGAGGAGGCCTTTATTTTTCTCCCTCACATCTGAAGTAGAGTTTTGCATGATGGGGTATTCTTGGCTAGCAGTTTTTATCTTTAAGAATTTTCATTATGTAATTCCTTTCTTTCTTTTCTCCTGGTGTTTCTCATAGAAATTGGATATCAGCCTGATTTGGTTTCCTTTATAGGTTATCTGCTTGTCCCCTTACAAAACATAAATATTCCTTCTTTGTCTTGAACTTTTGGAAGTTTTACTACTGTGTGTATTGATGTAGGTATTGATATATTTCAGTAATCAGGTGTTCTTTAATCTTTATATACTTTTATATTTAGCTCCTTCTCCAGGTTTGGGAAGTTTTCTTATATTATTTATTTTAAAAAGTTTTCTGTTTCCTTCTCCTTCTCTTCTATTTCTGTGCTACCCATTAGTCTTATATTGCCTTTCCTCATGGAGTTGGATGATTTTGAAATGTTTCTTCGTTTCCTCCCCTTTGTATTTCTCTTTGTTCTGTCTGGATTCTCTGTGCATTATCATCTTTAAGGTCACTGATTCACTCTACCATTTCATCTAGTCTTTCTTAGTTTTTGCCAGGAGATTTTATCTTCTCTATTGATCTTTTTACATCCTGAATATTCTTTATTTTCTTCTTTAGAGCTTCAGTTTCTATCTTCTGGCTATTACTTTTATTTCTTAGGACACTCGTTTGTTTTTCTGAATTTTCTTGTATACTTTACTATGTTTATCTGTGGTTTTTTTCCGTATCTTTGAATTTCTCTATTATGGATTTTTGAATTCTGTATCTTATAGAAATAAAAGATCTTGTATGTCTTTGTGAATGGGTTTTGGAGATTTGTGGTGTAGTACTCCCTTGAGGATTCAATTTGCAGTTTGCTTTGTTTTTATAGTTCCCCATTATGGATTTCTAAATGGTAAGGGTGCAGTGCTTCTGCTTTTCCAGTAGATGAATCTGTATGTCTGGGAGAACTGATCTTTAGCAGATTCTTCCAGGGGTGGAGAAATTTCTTGGGGTGTCCCTTATTGGTGAATGTGTGTATGTGCACATGGCTTGTGCCTTGGTACCTCCGTCAGCCCTGCGCTCTGTATTTCAAACCTTCATACTTCTGCATTCTGTGGACTACACTTTCTATGCAGCTTCCCAGTGCTTTAAACTCTGTTTCACTGAATCCACCCAAACCCCAAATCTGCCCTATCCAAGGGGGGGATTCATGTCCTTCTGAGTTTTGTCTTCATCTCTGGGGGTCCTGTCCACCTGGCTCATTCCTGCACTCTTTCACATCTCTCCCCACAGTTAGGTGCACAGCAGGCAGTTCTGCCTTCCCTGGATGTGTGTATGAACTGTGGTTTCCACCTCAGTTGATACCTCTCCTCACTCACTCTTTGTTGCCCAGAGATGAATTTTCGCAGTGTCACTTCTGTCATGCACTGTCAGCATTGGCCTCTGATTTCCAGGCTGTGCTCTGGTTTTGCCCCCCAGTCAGAGGATCCTCTGAATCCAGCGCTTGCCTGTGCTGCATTGGTTTGTTCTCCCAGGAGTGAAGAGGGAATGTCCTCTGACTCCATCTTCCTTGGCAACCAAGTCTACAGCTTCAAGAAGCCTGGTTTTTAAAAGGGATTATCGCAGAATAAAAGAGAAGTCCTTTTATTTTAATTCATTGTGGTGTGCCCATACTGTTTGCATTTCATCTCTAAGTGGTAGGATGATTAAAATGCTATTTACTAAAGAGGACATCAATTTTTCAAAAGTCATGGTTTAGAAATGGCTTTTCCATGGTATAAGGAGTTTTCCTGACTCAAGAAAAATAATTGAGTTTCATTTAAAAACGTGAGTTTTCACTCTTGCTCTCCTCCTTTTCTTTGTCTTCACTCTGTGTGGGGTGAAATCCTCCTGACACCAAATGAAGGCTAGTGAATCACTTCACTTCTATTAATATCTAAATGATTGTTAAATTTATTTTAAATCTCTCAAGTTCATGTACTTTGGAATAACAGCTGTGGTATAAAGTACCATAGAGAATTAACTTTGAATTAAATTATAAATACACAGAAGCATGATCCTCTTTCTAGTAGAATGCCATAGAACAAACCACTGGCCAATGTGAATTCTTCAGGTTATTTTCAATAAATCCAAAACCATTTGCTAACCTTTATTCTATCTGTTCCCCCCAGAAAGTCATTATTTTAAAGTAGATCAGATTCTCTTTCATCCCTATACTTAAAAACACTTAAAAGTTCTGTATTGCATGGTAAGTAAAACAACACAGTTTTTTTTTTTTTGTCTTTCAAACCTGATACATGTGTGGTGTTGGTTTATTTTTTATTTTATTTTTTAATATATTTTTTTATTATTATTTATGTCTCTTATATTACTGTGTATTCCCTGTAGGTTATCCACCACCAATTCACCCGTGAACCATCACCATAGTCCCTTGTGCTCTTTTCTCCCATTTTGAGACAGAATTCATAGCCCTTCAAAATCTAGCTTTTGGTCTAGAAACATTGCAAACCATTTGTATTAGCATCCCAGGACTGTGCTTATGTTCCTCCTGACCGAAGTGTCCTTTTTGCTTTTCTATATGATAAACTCTTTTTAGTCCCTCAAATGTCATCTCAGCACCACCTTCAGTTCATTCAAGAACAGAAAAATGGAGTGGTTCTCAAACTTGGGTTTACATGAACTCATCTACCTAACAAAAAAGAGACAGAAGAAGTGAAAAGAAAGATAAAATAATTTCTGGATCTCAAGCACAGAGATTCTGATTTAGTTGGTCTGAAGTGCAGCTTGGGCATCAGTAATTCTTAAAGGCTCTCAGGTGTATCTAACATAAAGTCCAGCAGAACCCCTTGTAGTGTGATTAAGAGCTCAGATGCTATATCAAACTATGGGTGAATCTTGATTTCACCACTGCATAACTTTGTTGCTTAACTTTGTTTTAGTTTTCTCACATGTAAAATTTAGAAAATAATCATTCTTAGTTCTTAGGGTTGTTGTGAACATTAACTTAGATGATACTGGTAAAGACCTTAGCCTAAAACCTGTCATAATAAATGTTAGCCACTATTAGTAGACAAATTCATTGTTCTCTTTGAATTCTGAGATTTGTGATTTTTTAAATTAAAAATCACTTCAGTTACAATTTTTTTTTATCACATTTCCCTATGGTTCTGAAAGGTTTTTTTTTGTGTGTGTGTTTTTCTGTCCAGTAATTGTGTCATCTATGGCAACAGCTTCCCTGACACCAGCTTCCTATTCCACCACAGTTCTCCCCTCTGTCCTTTTATCTTGGAAAAAAAATAAACTTCATTCTCTCTCTGAAAAAAAGGTGCAGGAACCTGTAACTGATCTCCCTTAACAGCCCGGCTCTTCCCCATCAATTGTTAAGAACAACAATATCTCACTTTCTTCTGTGCATTGCTAAGGACATTGTAAAAACTGTTGTTATGGATTTTTAAATAAAAAATTCAACTCTATTTTAGGCTATGAGCATTTTTAAGGAAAGATCTATATCATTTCATTTGTACATCTAACTTCCTGCAATGTCCAGGTAGATAGTAGATACTCATTTTGTAGGGGAAAAAAAAGGAAAAAAATTTGGAGAGAAGTATATAGTGTTTTTGAATTTACTTTAGAAGTATGATTGAAAGCAATCTCCAAAAACGTCTGTTTAAAAAATTTAGGTAGAACAGAAGGCAGATGTGACTAGAAAATCTGAGACATAAATTCGTAAATCACAGTGCAGCAGTCTATGATTTTTTAATCACAAAACAATTAGAAGAGTTTTAAAAAATTCAATAATTAATACTTCAACACTTTCTTAATCTCTTCAATAAAAATTTTAAATTCTCTGCCCATTCCTTCTTTTTCTCTTCCTCTTCCATGGTTGTTGTTAATGCAAGCAACTCATTTCTTACAAATAAGTCACAGTGTTTCTTGGTATAGAGAAAGTTGAGAAAGTAAATAGAGATGTTAAGTTGTCTTTGCCAGAATGCTGATGAGGAATGTTTCAGAAGATATTATAATAATAATACTGAAAAGAGATATAAATACATAAAGATGCTAAAAAGAAATCTGAATTTAATCTGTGTATTCTTTATGATTAAATGGAAAATTAAAGCCAGCTTAATAGTCATGCTGTTTAAATGTTTTGTGGCATTTTAACAGCATATTTCAAATTTTAGTACCAAACTCATTATACAGTATTTCAAATATCTACATCTTTCCATAATAACCAGACCATTAAAATGTACATTGTCCTTTTCCTGTGGGAATTATATGCCACTTCTTATTTATTAGCCTTGGGGCATGCTTCAAAGTACTTAGTATTGCTATTTATGATCCAAAGCAGACAAAATAAAAATGAACTGTAGTTTCTGTTACTTGTAAAATCTAGACAACGCTATAAGATATCTTAGGTTTCTCTTCTTTTGTTTTCTTTTAAAAGAAGCAACATTTATCTTGTTTCTCTTTATAGACATGATGCAGGCTTTATTTAACATTTTGAAAGCAAGTAAGAGCCAAACAAAGGATCAAAAATCTCTTATAATCTTACCCAGTGATGATGACCAACATTTTGTTATTTTATATTTTATTGTATAATTTTATATTTAATTCAGCCTTTTTTCCATGTGTAGGTTCATTAATTTAAATAAATAAGCTAAAGATATTACATACGTGCAGTTTCAAATACTGAGACATTTCTGCAGCTTAATTTTTGTGTCCATTGGTTGCTTCAATGGAGGTGGGGAAAAAAAGGTGAGACTTTATTGTCTTAGCATCATGTTATCCAGAAATCCTTCACAATAGTTTTTAAAAAAATGAGTCGAGAATGAGTAGGAACCTGTATCCATTTGCCACGTGAAACCTGGGATTACAGGTGAGGGGACCAAGTTTTGCTAACCTAATGTCAAAAATAGCAGAATCAGAAGTAGGAAGGAAGGGTAGACACAATGGCTAAGCCCATAGACTGGAAGCTGCGGGCCAAAGAAGATCCCCGACTGTTAGGGAAGTCTGTGGGAGTGACGTCTTTTCTTTTATCCTATCCTATTTGACATTAACTGCAAATGACAGCGCAAGAGACAAACTGTCACTCTCTAATTTCATGGCACAAATTAAATGGAAATATTCAAATCACTTACTCCTCATCTCTGTAATGACTTCTTTTTTTTTTTTTTAAAGAATTTTTATTTATTTATGTATACCAGCTGGGGTACAGGCCAGAGGTGCGGGACGGCGAGAGGGTTCACCAGAGACAGAGTGGGGAGCAGAACAGGCAGATCAGAAATACACTGCTGAGGGGAGCAGTGGGCGAGGCAGGAGAGGTCTGCCGCACCATGTGGGATTCTCCCCGGCTGGGCATTGAACCTGCATCGCTGGTGGCCGACAGCTCCACAGCGCAGCGCTCAACCACTGCGCCACTGGGGAGGCCCTCTGTAATGACTTCTGAAGGCAAGGTTTCATTACTTTGGTCCCCAAGGGAATGAGGAATGGGCATGAAAGGGTCAGACTTCAAGTCAGAATAGGTGGAGGTATGTGCATCACTGGGATACCTGATAAAGTTATTGCAACGCTCAGGCAAATCTGTTGCCTATATCTTTGCATCAAATATCTCATCCAGTACATCATGAGAGAACTACATGAGCCCCATTTTACATCCAAGACAATGGAGGTTCAAAGAAGTTAAATCATTTGTTCAAGTTTATACATGCAGTGACAGAACCCAGATTTAAATTCAGGTTTTTTGACCATGAAGGATGGTTTATGATTTTAAAAAGACAGTATTATTGATTACAGAAGGGAAGGGGGATGGTGTGGGTAAATTGGGTAAAAGGAGTCAATTGCATGGTGAAGATTAGAAGTGGACTTTTGGCGATGAACTTAATGGAGTATTTACAGATGTTGATTTATAATGATGTATATCAGAAATATTTTTGTAATGCAATATTACCTCAATAAAAAGCTTTATGAAAAAGGTTTTTGAAACCATTGAAGTGAATTCTGGAATATTAAAATTGTGGGATTCTGTAGGCTTTAAGGGTGTGAACAAAATTCAATAATGGGAAGAACAACCTCAATTACTTATTTCCTCAGGAATTGGTATCATCCAAGAAGACAAATATGTTCAAGAAAGGTTTTCAGGGATTTACCAAAGAA
Organism: Scalopus aquaticus; assembly: GCA_004024925.1. Taxonomy (NCBI): domain Eukaryota; kingdom Metazoa; phylum Chordata; class Mammalia; order Eulipotyphla; family Talpidae; genus Scalopus; species Scalopus aquaticus. The sequence goes on from PVIJ01006588.1 coordinate 77,907, forward strand.
AATTAATTTGTTTAGACATACGTTTTCAGTTTCTAAGGCTTTGTGTTCTTGGAAAAAAAGAGAAAAAAATCTTGTTCCTCTTATGAACATCTCTGTGATCTCTATGGCCAGCAAGGTAGACCAAAAACAATATGGGCCTTGGCAACAATAGGTTTGAGATCCAGATTTCAGCAGCACCACAATCTGTAGGCATTGGGCACCTTCATGTTTCCGAGACTGTGTGAATTTTGACATCTGTATAAAGGGATAATAATTCTTTTATCTTAAACTTGCTGTGCTGATTAAATGAGATTATGGATTATGAAAATCTGTCCAGAAATGTTGTCTCTTGTTAGACAACAATTACTATGCAGTGAAAAAAATCATTTTTCCAAAAAATGCCAGATGTTATTCTTGATTTTGTTTCAAAGAGCACTTAATGTGTTTCATTCTCAGGGTGAGTGCTTTGTAAGCCAGGTATGAAAAGGTGGCATTTTACCAGAGTTTCAACAATCATATGAGCCAATTCACATAATTTTAGATCAACTCAAGATACCATGTGGACCTGGTATCCATCTGTTACTTGAGTAAATCATAATTTAATGCCTATTTGCAGTTAAGCAAAATAGACACAAACATCTATCATTTCTTATTCATTGACAATTTCTCTGCCTCCTGTTTAATTATAGCATCTAAGTTGATTGTCTCTATATCTAAGCTTGGAATTGCCCAATATGAATTTCTGTAACCTTGGCCACATATTGAAAGTCAATAGAAAATGCAGATCTACTTTTATCTAGATACTTAATTAACCTTGTGCTATAGCTGGTTGACCTTCACATTATGAAAAAATTCTTGACCCACAGAATAAAATCTAATCCTCAAAGGTATACATAAAAAAGATCTTCATGAATTAAGCTCTGCTATTTCTGCCCCATGTTCTTTCCCCTTCCTTCCATGTTTATATTTTCTAGCCACAGTGGTTTCTCAGAGTCCCCAGCCACCTTCTCCTTCTTGGTTGTCACAACTTCTGCACCAGGTCATCCCTTGGATGAACATTACACCCCTTTATGTGATTTGTATTCTTGATCAGCTGTGAAAGGGGCCAACTAATCTACCATAGGGAGAACCTTAACTGATGGGAATACTGACAGATAAATTGTTTCCTTTTTCTTGGACATGGACTACTCCCAGGCGAGGCTCTGGAGAGGTACTGAGCAAACTTGCTTGTGGAGTGAGATCTGTGTCTTTGCTTATGAATCTGTAGCTACTGTAATGCTTCTTATCACCTTGTTTTACATCTTCTCTTGTTTTCTTTCTCTTTTTATCCCTTTTATGGTCTTGGACTTGTTCCTCCCAAATAAAGTATTAACTCTTTAACTCTTGAATTTCTAGGGAATCTAGGCTAAAATGTTATTCCTCAATCTGCCACACTATTCCATACTTTGATATTGTGTGCATATTCTGCTTGTAGTGTTCCATCATTGTTCATTATTCTTAAAGTTTCAGTTCAGTTGCTGACATCTCTGTGCTCCCAGAATACTTGACACCTCTCCTAATACTAAAATACATGTTATGCTCTTTTGTTTATATGTAATGATAGGCTGATCTCCCTTAACAGGTTATAATCTCCCATAGGACAGAAAGATTATCTTATTTATCTCTGTATTTATGACACTTAGAATGGTGCCTGTCACCTACATGGTACTTCACAGGTTGTTTAAGAAATGAATTGGACAAACTTTGTTCTGTGCCTTTTTTTGTTTCTATTAAGCATAATGGTCAACACTAAGATATTTAATAATTATTATCACCGGCAATTTTGTTATACCATTTTTTTAATTTATAACATAAAGAAGCTGGAAGCTTCTTTGAACTGGAAAGAAGAGAAAAATAAATTAAGTGATGATAATGTGGTAATGTGGGGATCTTCTGATACTACCTACACAAATACTGATATTTGTGTAGCATGTTTCCATAACTCCTAATCTAGTTTCTGTTGGACAAATTGGTAAAATTGACCATATTTTTAGATGGTATTACACTGAAGTCCTCTGTGTTATGAGCAGTCTTCTGGGATGTCTGACTACTTAGAATTCCAAGGCTAATCTATGGACAAAGCATGACATTGTTATAGCAATGACCACTTCAAGAGGGTTAATGTGATGGATCTGGAGGGTAGATATGTAGGAACGCTTCAGTGGGATTGTGGAAATATTTTATATTGCTTAAGTAAGCATTAGGGGTCTGGAGTTATAGAAGACTAGGATTGGGTAAAGTCTACTACCGTCCTGAATTTCCTTATCTAGCACATAATGTTCCCCAGTTATATCTCCCATTTTCTACCTTTCCCTGTGTTGATATGTAGAATGTATGTAATGTGAGTATTTTCCTACTGATCCAACTCTTCCAGACAGGAGAGGGATCACAATCAACCAAGAAATAGCAACAACAACAAAATGTATGCACAAACCTAAGATAAGGGACTCCTACCCTCTCTTTCTAATTTTATTCCCTCCATGGTCCCTCTTTTTCCATTTGTTGCCTGTCTGACCTTCATATTGATAATGAGTGATTGCAAAATCCATATGAAAGTCTTTTTCTTTGAGTTAAGCTTGTTCAGGGGTATTCCTTACCTCCCTGAGTGTAAGGTGTAGCAGGTATCAAAACGATCTCCTAGTTTTTCCAATCAATTGCATTGACCGTTGTAGTTTTATATATGATCTTAGCATCCCAAAAGAGGTTGGGATGCAGAAGAATGCAGATCATTTTGGTAATAATTGTTGGGGTAGGGTTGACAGAGGAACTGGACCAAGAGGGAAATAGGGAGGTACCATTTATTGGATGCTTAAGCACTGTTCTAGAAGTTTTCTACATGTAACTTTTCCCAGTAACAGTACTGAAAAATAGACATTATATCTTCATTTTACTTAATAGGAAACTGACAACCCAGAACGTTTTGGTGTCTTGTCCAGGAAAAGAATAATCAAGATCGCTTTTTGCATACTTGGTTGCCATAATCTTTTAAGATGTGATGTGATGAGAGCACTCTAGGAAGACGACAGTTTTGCACTTTAAATGACTTATCTTTGACTTCATCTGTTTATACTTTTGTTGAAATAGTCATTTTATACTAGACTATTCCAGGCGCAAGACCCACTTCCTTGAAAGTGAGCCGTTTCTCACATAACTCTTCTGACTGGCTAAGACAATGATGATTTAACAGTGGTAGTTGAGACTGGTATTTCAATAATTAGTGTCTGATGGCATAAGGCATCTTATGGAGATGAACAACAGGGTGAGAATGTCAGCATGTTGGACTGGGGAAGGCAGCAAATAACTCTCTGACAAATGAAGGCATTCCATTTGATTTAATAGCAATTGAAAATCCTAAAAAATGTTTTAAACCTTCCCAGTTTCTTCTCCAGCAGAGATAATATCACATCATTTCTGAAGAGAAAGGCAGGTTTTTTTGTGAATTTTTCAAATTTAAGAACTCGAATACAAGTTCTTATAATTTGAACAGTTCAGCTGAGTGTTCAGATAAAATGTTGTGAAAGCTTTTTTCCACTCTGTTGTCTTTTCTAGTTATTACTGTTGAGAAGGCACTTTAAGAGAAAGACCTTTTTTTCTCTTTTCAAAATAAAGACTCAAGCCCCAAGAATTCACCAAAATAGATTGTTTTACATAGCAATTTATTCAGCAAAGAAGTAGATGTGAAAATTTCCTATCTTCCACAAAGTTCTGCTAGTTCCATAAAAATTATGAAAATGTAATAATAAGGAGTTGGATTCAACAAATTATGATTGTTGGGGGAAAAATATAAAAGCAGTTTATTCTAAGTGATTCCATTTGAGAGCTTCCTTTTTAACAGCACTGATTTTCATATCTACCTTATATATTCATGAGAAGCCTTTTCTTTTCATCTACTGTCAGCCTGCTGGATCTTACTTTCTTTTAAAATTTAACCTGACTGAAATAGAATGCCTCCACCTTCTCTGAACTTGCACACTTATTCTTAGCCCCCCACCAAACTTTATTTTTGTTTCCAAGTTATAGTTACTGAGAAGAAGTAGGTTTACATCTATGTATCTGCTCCAGGGGTTATAGGTTCAGACTTCTACAAATGTACACTCTCACACCTTGCCCGCGACAAGTGCCCCAATAATTCTCTACGATGTTCCATTGGTTCCCTCCCCTCCCCCATTCCCACTCTGCCACCCTCCTCCTCTGCCTCAGTTTTGCATTCAGATGTTAAGAGGTTTTTTATTGGTTTGATTTTGACAGACCCTTTATTATGTTTCTCAAGTCCATCTGTAAGTGACACCATCCTGTATTTTTTCCCCCTCCTGACTTATTTCACTTAGCATTATCTTCTCCAGTTCCATTCATGTTGTCTCAAGTAGCAGGAGTTCATCCTTTTTTGATAGCTCAGTAGTATTCCACTGTGTGTGTGTACATATATAATATATATATAAATATATCATATTTTTCTGATCTACTCCTCTGTCCTTGAGCACTCTCCATAACTTGGCTGTTGTAAATATGGCTGCAAGGAAATATAGGAGTACATATATCCCTTCAAATTAGTGTTTTCTGTTCTTCAGGTAGATACTGTCTAGGGTAAGCGAGAAAGTTGTCAGGTTTTTCAGCCATACCCCCAATGATGGACCTCTGAGGCCTACATGCATGCCTAGTGGCAGGCACCTGGAGTAGGGTGTGGGCCTGCACACCTGAGCCCGAGACTGGTCTTATAAGCAGCAGCAAGAGCAGCAGCGGAAGCAGTAGAGACAGAAGAGAAGCAGAGGACCTACCATTTGGGGTGCAGCTGAGAGGCCACAAGACACTGCCAGAGAGCCTGAGAAAGTGAAGATTCACTGGGGGCTGGGAGGCCTCCCAGCCTCCTGACCCCCCCACCCCGGCCCCATTGCCTGCCCTGTACCTGGTTGCCTCTCTACAAGAGACCATTAAAAAACATAAAAAGCCAGGGCTCAAGAACTCCCTCCTTTAGACCCATCTGTGCAGCCCCATAGACAACCTGTGCTCCCAGTGCCATTCTGCCTTTACAGACTGGAATTGCTGGGTCATGTTGTAGAGCCATTTTCAGTATTTTGAGAAACCTCTATACTGTTTTCCACGGGGCCCCACCAATTAAATTCTCACAGTCTAAGAAGGTTCTTTTTTCTCCATATCCTAACTAACACTTGTAATTTTTGGTGTTTTTGAGGCCCTCTGCCAATTTTTAAAGGCATGATTTTATCCTCAACTACTGTAATTCAAGGAACCATCTTGAAATCCCTTTCTCTTTTGAATTACCTCTCCAAAGAGTTTACCTTCTCAATAACCATCATACCCTCATGTGCTTTTGCCTTCTCATTCTCCAAACCCTTATGCTTTCTCAGGACATTTTCACTTTCCACATAAATCACTGCCAAGATCTGTTAATCATCCCTCCTCCCTATTTGTTCTAATCTCCCTTGCTTCTCACAGCTTTTTGTTGAAGACCCAAAACTTTCTAATTTTCATTCACCAATTCCTCTGTCTGTATTGAACTTCATGATCCCTCATTTCTGGCCAGGGAGCTCTATTCATAGTTCTCCCAAAGTATGATGGTATTCCATGCATATTTTAAGTACTTTTCACATACCATCTAATTCCTCAGTGAGTGAATAGAGTGCTGGCGGGTTGCAGTGGACATTGAACTTGGGCAGGTAATAGAACCCATTGTATGAATTTTGGCAGATAATATAATTGCTGCATGTGTTTGTTTCCTTATACCTGAACTGAAAATAATACTAGTGTCTGCCTCATCGCGTTATTGTAAGGATATAATGCAGGTGTGTATTGACAGCTTCTCAGTAGGTGTTGGCAGTTAGCATCATATCATGCAGAAGGAGACTGAAGCACACACAGGCTAAGCAATTAAGACACTATAACCAACTAGTGAAGTTGTGGTTTGAACCAAATCTGACTTCAGATTCCCCTAAACTTTATACTAATTGACTTATTTTCACACAATTTACACCTGTATTACCTCCTCAGTCTCTTTCCCTTAAAAATAGTTCAGGCTACAGAAAGAAAAAGAAAAATATCGAATGGTTTCACTTATAACAGGACTATAGGGAAACCAAATAGGAGAGAGACACTCAGCAGGGAGTGGGGGGGGGGCGCGCAGGGGGGCTGGGGGAGGGGAGGATAAGGGCACAAAATGGAATAGAAAAGAATACAAGGGACCATGGAGATGGATCACGGGTGAATTGGTGGTGGGCTACCCAAGGGGAATACAAAATGTAAAAGACATTAATAACAACAAAAATAAATTTAGAGAAAATAAATGTGAGGATGAGTTCCGAGAGGAAGATGAGTTTCATTAAAACATCTTAAATTTGAAAAAAAAAAATAGTTCAGGCTTCTAGTACTATCAGTAGCTTCTTGTCAGCTCTGTGATACAATGGAAGCCATGGACAGAGAGCAGGTGGCCTGTTTGTGCTTTGCCACTTCATCTTGAGTTCTGGTCTTGAGGCCATGATGACCATTTGCTGAATGCTCTCCCTCCCACCCCGCCCTGCCCACCCAATACTCTGAACACTTTCAGTGAATGCTTCTGGTTAGGCACAGTGTAAATCTCTCAGTAGTAGCATGCACAGACTGAGGGAAACAATCAATGCATATTGTTCACATCATAAAAATGCCCTGTAAAGAGGTGCTACTGGTGCCATAGGATGCCAGAGCTGGCCGAGGACCTGGTGTCCGCCTAGAATCATCCTCTGTTGAAAGGAGGCCATTTGCAGTATGTGGGTCCTGATCATGGCTTGGAGATCTCTATTGTAATCCTAACTAGTCAATTCTCAAATAGGCAAAAACTCTTTGAGTTCTTAATTAGTAATATAGGAACAGTTCATGACTGAATTTATATGTGATTTAGTTGATAGGGCTTTTCCCATTTGACATTGTTACTTGCCTTCCAGAGACTGACTGTGTTTTTACTGATTTGTTTATATCTCCCACCCAGAGTCCCTCCATCTAGAATGTCTTATCATCATTATGTTTTCTGCTAGTTTTGGGACAGTTAATGTTTATCAACGCTTGTTAAAAGACTGATACAGTTTTTGTTAAAGTTATACTAAACTTACACCTTGTACTTAAAGATTCTTAGTATTCATCCAGTGATTTCTCCTCATTCTTTCCCAAATATGCTTATTGCGTATTGTTTTTGATTTGGCTCTCATTGCCAAAATCTTGATTAAGTAAATGCCAACGCTAGAAATTAATTTCGAAGCACTTATCAGATTGCAGCCGGGTGATATCGATCTCTAGATGCAACCTATATATTTAACACAGCATGCAGGGCGTGGACTTGCTATCTATGAAATGAGCTGTAGTAATAAATCGGGTATGTTACATTCCTCTTCCTGCTTTTAGCATCCATTAACCAATTACTAAAACTGGGAGGGAGATGAATAGATGGAGAGAGAGGCTGTGAATATTGTAGATTTTTACATGTATAGTATTATCAGTGACGAGAGGGCATTGCGCTATTTACTTCTTGATAGTTTTCCTTAGGAATCTTCCCGAAGACCTTTCTATACTTCTCATCATTGGATTATTGAATGTCTCTAACTCACTGTAGTGTTTCTTTGGAAAAATGCTACTGCAGGAAGAATTTCCTTTACATTACAACTTGTGAGTTTTTGTCCAATCACGTTGCATTAGAGGAACTGCTGCGGATATTCCCCCAGCAGCCTCTTGCCCATCACCTTCAGTTAGGGAGAAGCGGTGCCCCACCAGACAGCTGTAACTGCTGAGGGGGCATCTGCAGCTGCCAGTTAGAGCCAAGACTCTGTAAATGAATGGTCAGATTACTGCCCCAGGGCCCCAACGTTTAGAATTTCGCATGCAGGGGCAATTACCTCCAACTCAGAAGATGAAAAAGAACTTCTGTTGAGACTGTCTTTCTTACCGGGAGGGACTGCCAGCACACAGCAAAGCCCTGATTAATTGGATGTTAGTCCTGACTTTGCTGTCAGGAGGACTGCTGTAACTGGGTCATTCTTATTTTAATCCCGGTTAAGGAAATTGGGGGATTAAAATAATTGCTTGGTTATTTCTAAGCAAACTGGAGTAGCAATTAAGGTTATGGAAAAAACTGATCTTTTGGTGAAATATTTTATTTTGGTGAAATATCATCGTATTTTCTCACTTCATTCTCTTTCTGTCTCCTCCTCCTGATCTTCTCCTTCACATATCTGAAATACTGGTTGGTAGTGAAAAGAGTTTCGAAGTTAGAAAGAATTGATTTACATTCCTAATTTTCTGCTTATGAGCTGGTGTGACTTTATTGCTTTATTTGTGATCCTCCATTTTCTCATGGACAAAATGGGTTGTCCTGAGAATTAAATAGTGGATTAAATGATACAGTCTTGCACTGTTGGCACACCATTTAAGATTAATTCCTTTGTTTTTCCTGAATCATTTCTCCATTTTATTCATATTAGGTCTTCACAGCTCTAATCTATACAGTTTGAAACTTGTCTTGATGCTGAGAGTATCTTGTATTGTTAATAAATCATATAACATACTTTCAACTTCATACCAGTTTACCTCTATAGCTGTTATGTCACTCACTGACCAATTAGTTGATTGAGTCATTCTTTGAAAAATTATCTCATCAACAACACTGTATTCTGGTTGCTGGCTACCAGGAGGTGGGGAAGAGGAAGTCTTTTCAAGGACACAAATGATAGTTAAGGGCCTCCCTGGTGGTGCAGCATTTAAGCACTGCACTGAGGAGCTGTCGGCAGCTGAGATGTGAGTTTGACCCCCGGCTGGGCTGGGGAGATTCCCATATGGTGGCAGACCTCTTCTGCCTTGCCCACTGCTCCCCTCAGCGGTGATTTCCGTCTATCTGCTTGTTCTGCTCTCCACTGTCTCTAGTGAACCCTCTCACTGCCCCATGCCTCTGGCTTGTACCCCAGCTTCTATACATAAATAAATAAATCTTTAAAAAAATCGAAAAAAAAAAAACAAATGATAGTTAAGTCTAGAAGGGTAGACAAATTTCTTCACAAAAAAATAAGAAAAAATTGTGTTGTATACATATATGATTCTTAATAGGACTAATTTTCCATAAAATAACAGGAATAAAATTTTACCTCAAATGACTTGTTTGGTGACTTTATATTTCATCTCTTCAACTTTTTCAAGGCAGATATCTTCATGCTCTAGACAGTAAGGAGTAGAAGTTACAAGTATAGACTCATAGGTTCTGGTCTTGAGTTTGACTTACTAGTTTTATAATTTAGGTTGTTCTGTCACTTACTGGTTGCATGACTTTGGGAAATTACTATGGGGAAATTACTTAGCCTCTCTGTGCTCAATTTCCTCAGTTATAAGATGGGCTCTATAACAGGAAGTCATTTGATGGGGTTGTTGTGAGGGTTAAGTGGACACATATCCCTGGAGTAGTGATAGCCCAGAGTCCTAGTATCTAGCCCTAGAATATTAAAGTTAACCTGAGAGTATTAATATTTAGCACTGTAGAGCAGTGTCTTTAACTCCATCATTACTCTGCATCTTCCCTCTATTCTTACTAGTCCAGATTTTGTCCATTTACTTTCTTTAATTTGTATTACGGGAGTATACGGACTACTCTCTTCTAGGTTACACACATGACCTCAAGATTCCTACCTTATCCTCCTCTCTAGTACTCCTCCATTAAGAATTGCAGAAAAAAATAACTCAATATAAAATAAGTGCTGGATATTTGGTGAGCTGTGGAGAGTGGCTAATGCAATATCTAAAAACTAAAATGATCAAATAAAATTGGCTGATATTCCTGTAAGAACTTTACCAGCACTAATGAAATGCAGTGGGCCCATTTCCCTCTACAGAATACACCTGGTGCAATTTCCCCTCTGGCCATAAATTTCTGTAGCCACAGACAGATGGGCAGTAAATTCTTTGTTTAATTTCTCCTAGTCCTCTGTTGGGAAAGGGGTTCCTTCCCATGATTATACTTGATGTGAAAAAAATATATATTTCTATTCAGTTTTAATCAGTTTGCTTCTCTCTGTTATATATAATGCTTAGGTTATTTTTATATACTTAAACATAATAAAATAATTAAATAGAGTTCTAATGGTTTTAATTCTCCTTGTCTTTATAAAATTGTCTTTTAATAAAATTGAGTTTGAGAAATGAGGGCATGTATTTTATGTAGTTATTTATTTTTATGATTTGTACTCATGACTTTAGGTAACCCTGACCCCATACAGACTCACATATTATACTCACTAATTGCATTTTCAGGTGCTGTGTTGTTCAGGCTTGGAGGAAGACTTTAACTGCTGTATTCTAGGCTATCAGGTGCTCTCCTTGAAAGGTGGCTCATAGCAACAGGTTGGAGCTGATGGAGTTGTTATTCTCCAAATTCTCTCTTACTTTATATGGAATGAAAACTTTCACTCTAATCATTCTTCATCAGTTTTATTTAGTTTTAATAACTCGAATCTACAATGCCTTAATTTCCACAACTTTCTGCTTTCTTGTAGAATCCTTTACAGTAAGCACTATACAGGGTGTGCCAATAATGGATCTCAGGGGGCAGGGCGATGCCCTGGTTTGTGTCATATGGCATTATGATATAAATGCACTCAGCACAGCCGATTTCAAGACACAGACATGACATACTTGTGTGTGAGGTTGGGAAAAAGTGTATACATTTGGCGACTATATGTATGCATGAGGCGACTCCAGTACAACAATGCTTGTATCATTAACAGCATAGTCTATGTAAGAAAACAAATCACTATTCCAAATTATTCTATTCTAGTTGAAAGATATTATATACATGTTTGTATATGTGTATGTAATATATATGTGTATATATATAAAATATCTACAGGATAAATTTTATACCTGTATCGTTACATCCATCTATATCTCGCTATCTATCATTGTTTAATCTAATCTTCTTTTCATTTGTAGCCAGAATTTTTGGCATTTTGTTTTCCTTGGCAACTGCATATCATGTGGCTGCACGTTACATCCAATATAACAACTTTACTCTTTATAAGTGAATAAGGCTAGTAGGTGTAAAAACTCAACAATTGGGGAAATGCCTTCTTCTCAGGTTGCTTTTCTAACAAGCCAGGTGTTCTTAGATTAAAAAGAAGAAAACAGCATTGTTCTGTTAACCTGGTTTTTAGTTTAACTACATTGAAGTGAATAAAAGTTCTAATCAAACAGGCATATCTCTTTACATTTCCTGAAAACAGACCCAGATTGCTGTACATTGTGATTTTGTGATTACTGACATGTCATTTTATAGGAAACTTCTTTTAGGCTGATTGGGGTTGGTTACTATTTGGGAAGTTCTCAGTGCCTTGACAATTCTATTTCTGTTATCCTGAATGGTTCCAGAGTTTGGCCAAGAAATTGTGCATAGTGCCTAGTGGTATTCAGCTAGCTGGTGGTGTGTGTCTGTTCATAATTTCCCAGGGTAATGGTGTACTCTGAACTTCTATAAATTCATGTTACCAAGTATTCAGCTATAGGCGTGATGGTGAAAGGAAATGAACTGGCTTTGCGCTACTGAAAAACTAGAACTGATGGTACACTGAGACTCATTTTTGTCATCAAAAGCAATAGTAATATCAGCAGAACTGGCTACCTAATTTGCAGAGCATAGTACAAAATGAAAACATGGGGTCCCTTGTTAAAAGTGATTAATAATTTCACAGCAGTGATAGCAGAGCATTAAACTAAGTATGAGGTCTTTCTAGATGCAGGGCCATAAATGAATTCCTGGGTTTATGTCCATGAAACTGACTCTGGGTGATTACCTGGGTTCTCTGCATCTTCCTAATGTTTCATAAAGTCACCATGATGATAAAACTGGGCAACTTCAGTAACAGCAAGGTGTGCCTGGGTTATGAGAGGGCCCCCGTCCACATGGACAAGAAAGTTTCCATTCCTTGGATGAAAAATTGGAGTTAGCATTTTCTTCCAAAAAACATCCTAGGCAAAGAATTATAACAGCAGGATGATCAGTCAGAAGAAATCCAATAAAAATAAATTGCCACTATGTAAAGTTCAGAAGATTGAACTTGGGGCTTCCCTGGCTGGAAGGAGTCAAAAACTTTAAATTGAAAAGGTTCAGTGAAAATAATCTATCAACTCTACCTTGTAAGCAAGAATGACTAAGTGGAAAAGACAGGCTCATTTTCTGTCAGGATCCCTACAAAGGCAAAAACAAAAACAAAAGACTGTAAAATCTGTGAAACCAGCTGCTAACTGACTTGTAGAAAGTGTTTGATTAGCAGCATCTAGAGGTTAAAACATGATTTTAAACTTTTAAAAAATGACAGCATGGTCTTATGACCAATGTATAACACAGGTCTATTGATAATGTTTATTCCCACTTTGATAAAAGCTTCTTTTGAGCAGAATTGTGTCTAAAGCACAGCTATGATTTAAAAATGTGAAGAGTTGACAGTTCTTACTCTTCTCCCTTGATCTGAGTGGCAACTGGGGACAGACTGCAGTGTTATCTGGGTGAGAGTGTGTATACCAGGGAGGAGAGGAGGAGGAGGGACTCCAGAGCGGTGGAGCTTGCCTACAGGTGTAAAAGTAAGAATGCTAAAAACTGTTCAGAATGTTTGGTCACTGACAAAGGTTAAAACCAACATTAGTGGCAGCAAGGCACCAGGCTGCCAGTAGCTGTAAAAGTCTCAAGGCCAGCAACCTTGAGATAGAACTCCCCCTGCCTGGGGCGAGGATTCCAGGAACTCCTAAAGATAACAGCACAGACCATCTGCTCCA